>VKKT01001969.1:19236-40288 GCA_008038995.1 Haliotis laevigata | reverse complement strand
TCTTCCTATATGGGAGAGGAACGAGCAAATGTTGACAACATACTTGCCTTGCTTCGGTTCAATAAATATTTTAAGTATAAAAATAAAATATTGCCACCATCAAAGGTAGACACCCAATTCCTCACAGGGTTGTGCTCTCAGATTTCCAACCTCATATTTAATAATTACTCACGTAAAATATATTAAATTCAACATTTTAAGCGCCACTTGTGGCATATCAAATCATTCTTCGCCTCCATTACCCCTGCCAGCTTCAGGTTCAACAGAGTGAAGGAACAGGGGAGTTAAATCTAAATATACTTGTTGAATAACATGTCCTCCATATGGAATACCTGCGTAGTTACTTCCCTTGCTTCATTCACCCACTACGCCAGAAGTGTGTTTTGTACAATACATGTTACTAAAATTCTAACAATAACAATGGCAGATAAAAAAATATAATCTCCTATAGTTCAATGGTAAAATGAGGCAATATGATATTTTTCTTTTTAATTTCTGCTTATTTTTCTTCCTTCACTCCATTGAACCGGAAGCCAGCAGGGGTAATGGAGGCAAAGAATGATTTGACATGCCATGGGTGTCGCTTAAAATGTTGAATTAAATATATTTTACATGAGTAATTATTAAATATGAGGTTGAAAATATAAGAGCACAACCCTGTGAGGAAATGGGTGTCTACCTTTGATGGTGGCGATATTTTATTTTGTCATTTACAATATTTTTCGAACCGAATCAAGGGAAGCACGTTGCCAACCTTTGTTCATTTTGCTTGCATATAGAAAGACTGGTCATTTTTCCCTCGGTTGTGCAGCCCTATTTGCTCAACAGTTTGCCTGTGCTCCATAGCTTACAACTTCAGTTTACCTTATATAATTTGTTTCGACATAAATCACATTGACTGTAGCTGGACGATCACATGTAAACAAACTGTTTTCATGATGGAAATAGCAAGATCGTGGCAAACCACAGCGATGACAGATCAAATTGTTCTATACATAAAATATATCCAACAATACACAAAAGTGCTGCTGTCATGGTTAAAGTGATATTTACATGTAATTGCAAATCTGACGTCATCACTGACAAAAGTCACGTTCTCTTGTTTGATTATATGAAGCAATACAATGTTGTTTTCTTACCACCAGAAAACTGGGTTTAACCCATATATATGCCTACCACTTTCTACAGACTGTTTGGGGTTTTTTTGGGGTGGGGGATGGAGGGTGGCACACAATATTCAGCTTGTCTACAGTCATATACAGTACATGCACAATCAAAATGCTTAGAGCAGACAACTGAATGTAAACTGAACCACAAAAGAAACTTTGCACATTTTAAAATAACGTGACGAAAAATGAGCAAGATAGGTTGAAACCCAAATAGTCATAAACACATAGCCCAAACTATGTGACCCCACAAAGGCGGAACTGCATGTGCCACATGGGTAAAAATACAGCACAGCACCGATGTTAGACATTCACATTGAAAATAACACCTTGGAAATGGCAAGACTGACAGCAGAACAACGCGAGCGAGCAATCGGAATGATTCAGATGGGGTCAACGCATACCCACGTTGCAAGAACCTTTGGTTGTTCCTGTGTTGCCATTGGTAACTTGTTGCAACGATACAGGCAGACTGGACGGACATTGGTGACCAGAAGATTTTGTGCAGCGGGTATCAGGGCTCACCGACCATTCACTGGACAGATGTTGACCGCTGAACATCGCCGCAGGAGACTACGATGGACGATACGGTACAACGCTGGCAACATCGGGATTGGCAATACATGATTTTTACGGGTGAAAGCAGGTTCTGTTTGTTTACTGTTGATGGCAGACGTGTTTACCGTCGCAGAGGTGAACGTACAACCGCTTGCTGCGTACAACAAGTCGTGGAGGTGGAGTCATGGTGTGGGGTGGCATTTGTGGTGACCAGACAACGCCACTAGTCGTCATTAATGGAAATCTCAATGATCAACGTTACAAGGATGACTTCCTTCGTCCTGTCGTACTACCCCACTTTCAGCAACAGCCCCGGGGTGTTCTGTACCAGCATGACAATGTCAGGCCTCTCACAGCTCGTATTGTTGTGAAATTCCTTGTCGCAAACGTCGACGTCTTACCGTGGCCGGCATTCTCTCCGGACCTCTGGGACATCTTGGACAGGCGTGTTAGGCTCCGACAATACCCTCCCACCAACAGACAAGAGTTGGTACAAGCTCTACAGGCAGAATGGAACCGCTTGCCACGTAACCTCAGACGTTTGACGGCTTTGGACCGACGTCGAGTTCTTGCATGTGTGGCTGCACGGGGCGGTCATACACGGTATTAAAGTGACACATTTTGTGACTGGAACCACTATCTGGGTTTGAATGAACTGTACTGGACATCTGGGTAACCGAAATTTTAACCCCTACTGGCTTTGCATGTCCGTAGTGCAATATGTGATCGCTGAACGCCAATTTTCTGTTCTTCAATGCTTTCTAGCATTGTTGATATATTAAATATACTTTACCTCAATCTTCTATTGTTTTCAGTTTTGGAATTACAATGTTTTCAATCTGGTGCAAAGTTTCTTTTGCCGGTCAGTTTAGTTTACCGAACAGGATATATAAAACAATTACACTTTGGATCTCTGAACAGCTTGTCAATTGATAAATCTGTTGCTGTACACAGAATTGCTATTTTTGACACATACAATGTTGGGTCTGGGTTTATTTATCATGTATATTTTATGTTCATTAAAACGATTCACTAAAATAAATATGCAAACATGTTCCTGATATAAATAAAGTATACCTTTTTCCATATGTCTTCAAAAACTTCAACACCTTCACTAACTTTCTTAAGGCATCTGTCAATTTCACCTGAGAAAAAAAGGAGAAACATTGTGTGAAGTCCAGTAACAAATAGCAAAATTGTCATTTCTTAAAGTCTTGACATTGAGGCCATCCATACATTTTTATGCATTTCCCATCTCCATTCTCAACCAGCAGCTAGCAAAAAGACATAATTAGAAAAATATGTTTTCAACTAATAGTGCCACTTATTTCATGAAAGTTACAAATTTAGATCACCCGCTAGTTGTCTTCAAATGAACTTATGTGGATCAAGGTGCTCTACAACAAAAATATTTATTTTCTTAAACATATATATAGATCAAGCTGATAACCATAGTAAGAGTATTTTTATCACATCAAAGAAAACATTTCCGACTGAGATAAAAAAAAACTTTTTATTATTTCTCACTGGAATGAAAACTAAGGGTGAGATTGGACACACAGGAAAAGATATGGACAGCCTGATAACAAATCTGTTGATGGCAATGCAAGTGTGAAGTATGGTAAATGCATAAGTATCCTGAGTATTTTTTAATAAATATTATGTTGTACACAAAGTAATCTGGTTCCATAATGTAGTAACCATCAAAAAGCATTGCACAATCACAGCCTGTACAGTATGCTTATTCGTTGGTTTCACATTAATTTTTGACTCACTGTGTGCATGAGTAAAGCGGGTAAAAATATCCACTGGTCAACTTCCGGTTTGGTCATATTAGTACTATTACCGATAGTGCATGCGCACAGCGAGTCGAAACTTAATGTGAAACCAACGAATGGTTTGAGGTGAGCTCTGAGGAGCCAAACTTAATCATACACGCAATATATAATGTTGCATCTTTGTCACATGAAATAAGGGATCACATTTGGATGTCATCATTACATCCCTCTCACATGAACAACCTCCTCTGGGCCCTCATCACCAATACCTCAAAAAATCACACGCGGATGTGATTCACTATATCTTTGAAATATATTTGTCAATCTTGCATTAAGAAATACAACACGATGAGACAAAAACAGAGTTTAGCAGTCGGTACATATTGGTAAGTGGGTAAAATTTGTTTCATGCTGCATCAGCAATTTTGCAGCGAGGACATTATTGGTACATCATGCCGCTGATGCCAGTTAGAACATATTAATCATAACTGACTGTGGTAAATACCACTATCCTGATGTTTATAAGCCTCGGATTTCTAAATCTAACTGATGCTTCAATGCTGTAAGAATAGCAATTTAACAAATTTGCAACCAAAATAAATATACTATGATGCATGAGGAGTTCAGATGTGGGAGGGGGCTCTAATGAAAGCTAACCAGGAAGATTTAATATAGTCTATGCAGTTAGCAGCTAGACTAATAATGAAAATAAGAGAGTCATGAAAGCTTTTACTCGACCCTGGATCACATTCAACATGTTAAATATGCAAATTAAGGACCTAAATATGCAAATTAAGGACCTAAATATGCAAATTAAGGACCATTCCCACAGACTGAAGGGTTATCATAGAATATCAGCTGCATATGTGATACAACATATGCATACAAAACAGTACAAGAGTTCTTTAATGCACCTTATACATGTACTTGACACACTCGACTACAAAAGGAGGTGTTTAAATTCTGATACATTTCACAAATATTTTGTTGAATAAGTTTAAATAACTGAGTCATACTTTTGGTTTTCAGAAGATTGCGATGAAAATCAATGATTTAAAAGTGTCAATATGCTGAAATATAATGGTTTATCTTGTATATCCATGATATACAGTTGTGAACCAAACATTTCCAGATCAAAGATCAAATAAATTCTGAAACAGGCGAGTTTCTCCCATGAATTGTTTCCTTGACTAAACCAGATAACATGCACAAGAAACTGGTCTACAGTTATTAATTACTATCTTGATGTACATGATCCTGATGTTTTGTTTATACTGTAATTTGTAATTGCAACAGAGTAATGATGGAAAAATAATCACTGTGTATGTTCCTTGAGTTGCTGTGAATACACACTTGAGAGCAGCACTGAGATTGAGGCAGCAAGAGTTCTGTGTATAGAATTATGACAACTTAATTTGGTGATCATGGTTTCTTCTCAACATGCTAAATGTTTTGTTCATCAAAGATCCATGTACCCATTAATGCAAGAAATTCTATATAGTACTTCATTCTCCAACATGTTCTAGGAATAGCAATTGGCACTTTTAATCAATATGTGAAATATATCCTATGGGATTGAATGTTTAGCATTTGGGAAGTGTCATAATAACTTATCTGTCTTGACTTTCATTTGTGATCATTCAGGTTAATTTCTACCAATGTCTGACATATACATGACAAGGAATCAGAGGAGACAGACAGTTGAACCTTGATGCCTAACTAAAACAGTAATGTTGGAAGAATAACATGCAAGCAGTTATGAAATGAAGAGTTCTTTCCATTGTGTTACCTATGTTAACACAATTACATCTCTACAGTGTTTAATCAAACAAAAGATGCTGAAACACTCAGAGTTAAATATGCTTGAATGCTTTGCAGGAATCTTTACTGCTATCTCTGATAAGATACTATCTAATCACTTGTTCATTAATGCATGTATTCAACCATTTATCTAAAATAAATTACAACACTGCTGGTTTCATATGATATGCAAAAATAAAACTTTTCTTTTGTGCTAAACATGTTAAATGTGCTCAGCTAAGTTTGGCTAAGTTCCTGTGGAATCAAATGGATTGTCAAAGTGACATGCACCTGATCTGGTTGTGCTAATGAAAAACATCAGAATTATGAATACCATTGCCACTGTCGATGCAGAAATTCATATGACTTAATATGAAAATGTGGAAGAAAAGGACCACAATTACCTATTTCAGCATCAGATTGAGTGGTTGACAATACTTTTACTTCGCTATATTAAATACCTTCAATATCCAAATTGAGGTGAAGTTAAGTTAGTGCTATTCCTGATTAGATATATTCGCGTCTGAGTACGCTGTATACGGCATATGCACATAACATTTGAAGGTTTCAGACAGGAAATGTTTTGTTTTCGCTGGTGCATCTTCTAAAGATTCAACATGTTTCCATATGTGCATCACTTAGTTATGATCTCGCTGAAACAAATGTATCTACTCTCTAATTTCAAGTGAATCGAGTGTGCAGATAAATTACAGCGATGTTACTTCAGCAGCTGATTAGAATTTTGCAACCACAAATCTTCTTTCATTATAACGAAACCAGAGTGTGCCAAGTGCTTGCTGTTTTAAGATATCTCCTCACCTTGAAGCTTTCGCCTGTCAGCCATAGCTACGAATACCAGTAGAACAGTAATGTGGGCATGCTACGACTGCTGCAAAATATCCCAAATTGACATGAAAGACAGACAAAAAGTGGGAAATCCTCTGTCAAAAGACTACTAAGATAAACCAATATGGCTGCTATTCACTCGCAGGCAAATCACATATACAAAAGTGCTTGCGCGACTTCGGATGAGAAGTAGGTCCGTGTGATATTTTAGTTTTTGGGTATGAACAATGAAATGATACAAATTGAATATTTTTTTTGTCATTTATACAGTCATTTTAATTGCAGTTAAAATTACAACTACTCAAGACCGATTTTTAGGCGAAAATAACGAATATGATCCACGATATTTTCTTGCACCGGAATGGCCGAAGTTAAGTTTATGCGCATGCGTTACCAGATATTCGGCTCAGTGTTTACATGTGAGAGGACAAGTTTGAAACTAATTTCACTCAAGTTATGCCTTGTTATCGATAACTTTATCAGACATTTTTTCGAAGAGAACGAAAGTAACTGGAAGTAACAAGTCTGAATGGTTGTCATCCTTAATCGTTAAGAGGTGAAGTGATGTAAACGTCAGAGGAAGGTTGAGTTTAGTTCCAGGTGAGTACGCTGTCAGTGTCAGTGACAGTGACAGATTCTTGTCTTCATGGAAAAACAGAAATTCTTTAATCGAAAACGCTTCGTTCGTGTTTTGTTATCAAAGCAGGCGTATTTCCTCGTTATTTACCACACCAGTGTTGATTTTCTATAGTTGACAAATACGTATCTGCTCCAGTATTTGGTGATCTTACTCTTATCTTTGGAACACTATCATTATTTCATCAACACCTTTATCTGCCAAGCATTAGAGACAGACCAATTCAGTGTGTAGTTAGTAAATTTATATCTTTACTTACATATCATGTGAAAATGATAGATTTCACATAAGGTATCAATGGTGTGGATAAATAGAACTGTACATAACTGGTTCAAGGAGATCCAGAGAAAGTAATCGTGAGGACTCAATTTTCATCTTGCTAGTAATCTTATGTTATGGGTTTTGGAAGCTTAAGAACATCTGTTGTTTCCTTGATTATCCCATGAACATTTGTAAAAGTGTCACTTATTTCTTAAACACCATCATCCGAGTACAAGTTGACAATGCCTGCGTGATGCAATCCTCTTGGTTGTAGCAAGAGGAAACACAACTGTCTGAAAATGTATGACATCCCAAAGTATATTCTAATGCCGAGAGCACTGTGGATGATTGAACTCACATGCCCACTTGAAGTTTGTTAAGACTAATTAGTTACCTTTAAGTGGACCACAGGTACTACAAAATGCAGGTTTAGGCAACCTAGTGATCAGTGCCTGGTTACAGAACCTTTGGAATTCTGTAATGCAACTTCTCATGAGGACAGTCTCAACTGGAGGGGAACTGAACAATCTTTACAGAAAGTTTGGGTGGACTTGTACCCAAATGTTAGCTAACCTGTACCCAATTGTAGTTTATCAACTTGATGACTCTTACCAGAAAGACAAATCTGTAAAAAAAATACATATTCTAACATCATCAAATGGATTAATTCATTTCTAGTTAACAGACAACAATTTGTACAGGTTAATAATTTGAAATCATCAATTGTAGACACATCAACTGGTGCTATTTCACCGATTTTGTTTATATGTACACCAATGACTGTGTATCCAACGCAGAAACATGTTTTACAGTTAAATTTGTCGGGGAATCAGAACTTAGTTACAGAGCTGAAATTTCAATATTTGTAGAATGGTGTAAATCAAACTTTATATTTTTAGAGCAAAAAACCAAAGAAATGATCATAGATTTTGGAAAAGCTAAGTCAATAATAAATGCAGTAGTTTTGGGAATGATAGTCCGAGACTGAAAAGGTGCACCATGCCTAGGAGCCCCATACAAGCCAATTTGGCTCCCACGGCTACTAAAAAATTAGTGTTTTTCACAAAACTATATTGGTAGACGAAAAGTGTCCCAACGCAAGTGCACTCCAATTAGAGATATGTGGGTACAGTGGGACCTCGGATACCCGGACCACAGATATCCGGAAACCTCGCCTTCTGGTCAGTTATTAGAAAAAAACAATCTCTTACATTATATAAGTGACTGTCTATAACTGATATTCCGTTTACCGCACGGTATATTTTACAAACCAACCGGCTAAATCAACACAAAATTGACTCACGTATCCGCATGAAGCTTTGATCTACCAGCTGACCGTGTGCAGGGAAGCGCGAAAGTCACATGTGTTTTGACACGAGACATGGTCTGCTAATCCGGATTAATGACTGGTCAGCAAGGTATTGGTGGTGATTAGTAGGCCTAGATGACACTGAGTTAACCATTGAGCTCTAACCGTTAAGTTGTTTATTCAATCACAGCAATAACAGTGCAGTGTGTCGATGTTCAAGTCAGTTGGTGTTGATAGTCTTTCACATCTGACCTGTTCAGCGATTGGCTGATCTACTTTGATAGACAGATGATGTCACGTGGTAGGCGTGTCATGCTGCTTTTAGACAATGCCGCTAGTCACAACTGTGCTAATGTGAGATTAACAAATGTCACAGTGCAATTCCTACCCCCGGGTACTATGGCCCACATTCAACCCATGGATGGCGGAATTATTCGGACATTCAAGGCACATTACAGAAAAAACCCTCATCCGACATCTCCTCAACTGTGTGGATAATGACGAAGCCCCGATGGTCAACCTGCGACAATCACTGAGGATGGTCAAACAAGCCTGGGATGCAGTTAAACCTTCGACGATAGCCAACAGCTCCCACCACGTTGACATCCTGCCTCATCATACAGAGGAATACTCAGACGACGACATGGTGCTTTCTGAGCTGGCCGAACAACTCAGAAAGTTTGCCGATGCCAGCAATACAGCCACCACAGCCACCACAGAAGCCACGTCCACTGCCAAAAAACACACATACACACACGTGATGCTCTTCAAAACAGATGCACAATATATAGAACAATATATATTTCCAATTGCAAGAAAAAGTATCGCATCTCTCTCGATATTTCTTTTCTATCCAAGACCATGTGGAAGGAGTCCCTAGGTTTTGGCGTTGCTGTCTTCGTCTTGTTGGCCTATGTTTCGACAGGTATGTCGGCCGGTGTGTAGTGCTTCCAGGTTTTGTAGACGACCTTCCAGAGAAACAAGGCGGCTATTGAAAGGTAGATCCACTTTTGAGCTGATTCTACCATCTGCCGCACCTTCTCGATACCCAGATGGGTCTCTTCTTGTTCCTCCTCTACAGTGGTTAAAGCGTTCGCTCGTCACGCCGAAGACCCGGGTTCGATTCCTCACATGGGTACAATGTGTGAAGCCCATTTCTGGTGTTCCCCCGTCGTGATATTGCTGGAATATTGCTAAAAGTGGCGTAAAACTAAACTCACTCACTCCTCTACGCTTTCTGTTTCCTCATGGAGTTCTTAGAGAGGGGAATTGTCTTCGTTGTCCAGCCTAGACAAGATGTCCACCAACAAATTTGTTGTTTGCTGTGCACGAGACGACAACATCAGCACGGTTTGCTCCACACAACCCGACAATATCGTCGTGTTTTGTTCCACACGAGCCTCGATCTTCCCCAGACAATCGTAGAAGTCCTGGCAAGATGGTTGAAGGTTCTGTGGCAGGCAATATAGTTGTGCTGGAAGGCAATTTTGGATTTGGAGCTATCTCGCCGGCAGGCAAGAGGGTCGAAGGTTCTGCAGCAGGCTCCAGCCATAGCTTGTAGAGCCTTGTGGACCCAATACCGAAGCACTTTTTGACCTCGCTTGCTGGGAGCACACCGCGAAGGGAGCATATTTCTTGAATGTGGTCCGAAGACAAATCTCTTTTTGGTGGCATGGTTGTTTTTCCCTGGCTATGTATAATGTATGTATATATATATCCATACTATATGGAAACCCCAATCCTATTCCCATTTTTTCATGGGAAATCACATCCTCTCCCATTTTTAACTCACATACTTTTTTCCAATATTCATCATTACCTTCTGGAAGCAGGCTGCGCATGCCGACTTTTAGAACAAACAGGGTTCGCCACTCATTTGTTCCAGCTAGTATTAGATGTATTAACATCAAATTCAATGAATGACTTGTCTTCAAACTGTCCAAATTCTAGTCAATATCAATGTTTGTGTACTAAATTGATGTATTTATAGCCTGAGTATCTTAGACAAAAGTTTTATGATTATCATTTGCATTATTATATATGGCTGCTTTATGAAAGAAAAACTGGAGTACTGCATATGATGCAAAACAAATTTCCCTTGGGATAATAAAGAAATTATCTTATCTTATCTTATATGATTAGAAACAGTGATCATTTCTAATGTAACTTGCAACAAACACATTTAGCTTGAAATCACATAATTTTTAGACTTATCCTATCTCACGGTATGCACTCCTCTCTTTTCTTCTACCAAGTCATGGAAACATGCTGAAGCCTAACTTGAATCAAATCTTCCAGGCCTCTCTCCCATCCGACCTCTCCCCCCACTCGGTCTCCTACATTAGCTTTAGCCCTCAGTTCAGAGGTTACTGCAGCTATGTCCGGGCGGTCCGCAACATCGATTTTACTACCTTCGTCTCCCTTACAAACATTCCTGGGGTCACCATTTTGTTTTTACCAACGTCGTTACGAATGTTCGGGTCAATCATCTCTATAGGTAGCGCTCAGATGGTCACGTGACAGCCTACTATTGTCATTTTCTTTCTTGTCACACATGACGGTCCGGGTTAGAATATTGATCTTCAGTAACCCATGCTTGTCGTAAGAGGCGACTAACGGGATCGGGTGGTCAGTCTCGCTGACTCGCTCTACTATCTGGTCCACTTACTGTTTCTTGTCGCCCACTGGTGTGAACGTGTGTTATGCTGTCTCCCACTCGTCTCTACGTTTCATTGTGTGACGACTAACTCATCTTCACGGAAGAGATAACACTGTGACAATTACAGAAGTATTTTTTTTCTGCCGCTGATCCTCATACACTATGTGTTGAGTGTATCGGATAGTGTGACAGGCTCACTGTTGCTCTTATTCTGCCAGTTTGGACGATGAAACGTTCTCCATTATTGTGGAATGGGCACAAGACAAGTGGCAGACAGAGATCATCGGAGGCTTTCCGAGGGTCCATCATCTCAACATTTGAAGCGAGATCGTAGATCACCATCACCGGACAAAGATTATCAATACAGCATCGGATTCCTACCTCAGCGAGAATTACGTTGGTTATTTCGACCCCCAAATTCGAGTCGGCCGGTGTGTAGAGGCCAGTGCACCGTTCCACTTCAGTTCACCGCTCTCATTTGGTCCAACTCATTAACCCAGGGCTCCGCTTTCGATTGGATCACCACTTCAGTCCCATGTGCCTTTTGATTGGATCAACTCTTCAGACCAGTGCTCCGTTTTCGATTGGAACAATGATTCAACCCAGTGAACTGTTTTTCGACTGGAACAACTTTTCAGTCCAGTACGCCATTACTGTATTGTACGGGGTTTAGATGAGTGCACCGGTCCTGATTGACTCAGCGCTTTAGATCATGCTGTCAAACCGAATCACCGAACCAGATCACCTATCCAATCCTGGTCGCCGAACCATACCAGATCGCCGCTCCAACAGTATTCGCCGATCTGATTGTGTTCGCTGAACTGTCAGCAATCTGATTACCGCAAGCGCCTACTGTCAACATGACTTTGTTTGCTAGTTCGCAAACTGCGTTACCTTCAGTGACTTTTTCTACTGCGAGTGTACATTCACCAATTCTTCCAACTTCGGCATTGATACCTCATTTTGCAGTTTCTACTGGTGCCCAGCTTGGCTTTGGGGTTATGCCTCCTGCTTCCGCGGTATCTATGTACGGACAGAGCCATCACTCCAGTGCGGAGCTTTCATTCAGTTCGGTGCTTTAGAGCGCACCTCAGGTTTTGATTGGGTCGTCTCTACACACCTACGCAATGCTTTGTCTCAATGCGCCGCTTTTTCGTTCAGTTTGACACTTCAGAGCGAACCTTGGGTTTTGATTGGTTCGTCTCCTCACACCAATGCGCCGCTTTAGCCCAGTGCGACGCTTTGTCCCAATGCACCATTCAATTCCTTGCTATCTACTAGTGCACCGTTCGTATCCAGAGTGGCGCTTTACTCCAATGCACCGCTCTCCTATTTATCAACACTTCAATCAAGTGTGGCGCTTCCAGTTAGTGCATCGTTTCTGCAGGTTGTGCAGAGTTAGTAGTTATGTCAGTAGTGCAGGCCGCTAAATTATGGTGGCGATTGACAATCACGGATCTTCAAGATTCCCCGTCATCTACCTTCCGATCTTCACCTTTGATGAATGATTCAATTCTACAAATCTATCCTTCAACGTAGATATCAGCTCTACAACCACCCAGTCGTGCATTACTAGACCAGCTTGATATTCAGGAATATTTTACGACGCTTCACTGAGTCCTGTTACTACAGACTACTCATAGCATCGTTATGGTGTATCACTGGGTGTAATCGTGGCCTGTTTCGTCATCCTCATCACTTTTACTTTTACATCATCAGCAAGTTTCTGTGTGTGGTACTTTCAGTGATGTTTTGTCAAATAGCTAGCGTCCCTTCGCACAGATTTTATGGGTTGGGAATCGCCTGGTTAACCGAAGACTGTGTTGTCAGTTCAGAGGTCACTGCAGCTGTCAGGGCAGTCTGCAGGCATCGATTTTACTACCTTCATCTCCCTTACAAACATTCCTGGGGTCACCAGTCTTTTTACCACCGACATTCCATCAACTTTACGAATGTTCCGGTAGATTGATGATTCCCATGCATAGAATTTACTAACTTTCTCACTCCATCTGGAGGACCAACACTTCATTTTGTAAACCATACATTCCAGTGATCACCGATCTCCATGCCTCCAACCTTCTACATTCAGCACTTCTTTAGTACTGTCAGCTCAGCTAATTGAACGTTTCCTGTCTCAGGAGAGATCCCTTCTTCAGTGGCAATAGTAGCTAGGCCTTTTGACGTCAGCCCAAGCCCTACCGTACATCTCCAGCTTCGTCCGACAGCTATTTCTATGCCCATATTTCGAGGCCAACAACTGAACCCTAAGGAATTGATTCACCTTCCAGAAGCGCTTCGTTCATTCCTTCAGTGGTGGCTCATCAAACAGAGTGTCTGTGCTGGAGTCTCTATGGTTCCCCTAGCGCTCTCGCAACCCACAACTCTTTGTCAGTGGCATGAACTTCTGGGTCTGTTGACATCAGCTCGAGCTTTGACACTCCGGGAACTGCTTCAACTACGACCTCTCCAATATTTTCTGTGTCCTCACATCAGGATCGGTGACCCTCACACATTGATCTCTCTTCCTCTGGTGCTCCATCCCCATCTGCAATGGTGGTTGGACGAGTTGAATGTTTGTGGCAGAGTCTCTGTAAGGCCATTTGCTCCAGTACATCACCTGTACGTAGACGCCTCTCTACACTAGTGGGGAGCTAACCTACTCGATCATCAAGTGGCAATGCTGTGGTCTCCCTCAGACCAAACATGCCACATCAACTTCTAAATGAGTTCAAGGCAGTCATTTTGGCGATCACTCATTGGCAACGATTTTTCAGTCACCCAGCCTTTTGATCCATTCGGCCACTGCTGCATATATCAATCAGACGGGATCCACATGTTCCCCACAGCTCCTTTATTGGACCCAACAGTTCTTCCTCTTGGAGGACTCACTAAACGGTCAAGGCAAATCACATTCCAGGGTTGGAAACCGTCAGTGCCGATTCACTGTCTTACTCAGCTCGACCATCTTGTTTGCGAACATGATTGCAAAGTTTTTGTAACCGATTCTGGATCCTCTGGAATGGGAACATGACGCACTAGCAATCCCCTGGGAAGACCTCATCACATATGCGTTTCCACCAGTGGTGCTACTTCCACGAATACTACTCAGGTTAGGAACAACGCAGCGGATGACACTGCTTGGGTCGTCGCTTTTTGGTCGTCCAGAAGTTGGTTCGTAGACATGCAAAACACAGCCAGTCCACACCCAGTACCACTTCCCGAACAACCTTCTGATCTACCCTCCCTCGGATCAGCTTCCCTGGTCACTGCTAACGCTCTATCTACAGGCTTGGCGCATTTGCATGAATAGCTGATTGCGCAGGGTAATTCCCAGCTACGCCAATTACCACAGCGCATAGTCCTTCCACCCGTTCACTCTACGATGATATATGGAAGGTTTTTTAAGTATGTTGCAAGGTTAAGGGCATTATCTCCCCTACTACAGCGTCACCACAGATGGTAGCTGAATGTCTCCAGCATCTACCTGCTTCCAAGAAGTTGGTGGTTTCAACTTATCTAGCTGCGCTTAACACGGTAATTGTCACTGCTACGGGTGTCAAGGTATCAACCGTCCCTAAACTCTAGTCTCTCCTGCAATCGTACAAGGTTGTTGATCGATCTCGGAAGTTCTGGCCACCAGCTTGGGATCTTTCCGTGGTACTCACGTCAGAGGAATATGAGCCTCTAGTGGAGAATTATTTGAGCATGTCACATTTAAGACTTTCTTCCTCATGGCTTTTGCGACTGCTGTTTGCATCTCTAAGCTTCACGCACTGGATGTCAACCAGATGCAGTTTGAGAGAACACGATATGCCAAGGTTTTAGTAGGTTTGAGGTGGGACTTCATTGCCAAAAACCAGTTGCCAGGACAGCCTGAGTGACTGTTCATCAATCCACCACTGTCTACAATTTTTGGCCCTGATGTCACTGAGGATTTCTCCCTATGTCCTGTCCGGACTATACGGGCCGAATCTAGCCACTCCAAGGACTGTCGTAGGTTACGTAAGAGACTATTTATTCCTCTGTCTACCGCCTCATCTGCAGAGGTCTCTCGTACCACCTTGGCATTCTGGATGAGATCTGCCATCCTTTGTGCCTACGCCTACGCTGACCTTCCTCCACCTACTATGGCCAACCCTCATGAGACGATAACCTTGGCTTCTACAGTGGCACTTCACAGCAATTGTTCTCTTCACACCATCATGGAGGATTGGTTTTGGACGTCAGACACAGTCTTCACCTCACCCTGTCTCTGGGATCTGTCTGTCACTGACGTGGAAGGTCTTCACCAACTGGGTCCATTGGTTCTGGCACAGCAGTTGTCGTCGGCTCTCAAACGCAGATAATATGCAGTTCCTACTTTGCGTCGGTCTTGCATTCTGTATCTTATCTTTTCTTAATATCGGTATCGATCTTATCTTTTTCTTGATAGTCATTTTCTCTTGGGCTTAAAGGTCACATGCAGCGCAAAACACAACTTTGCATATTCTGATACCTTTCGGCATGGACTTACAATAACAAATTATCAAAAATGCAAATTCTACTTATAAAGTTGAAAAATAGCACAATGAACCAATCAACCATCCAACCCCAACTGAAATGTTTTAATACATGTCAGTGGAAACATAGAAAAATATGTTGATTGTGCTAAGCAGTCTYTGTCACAGACAAAACTCAATGTCGGTTTTATTGACACCTATGTGTCTGCCTGCCTGTCTGCTAATGACAATATGCAATACACAACTTCGATCATTGACCACATGCAATTTGAACTTGAAACGTATCAGGCTATGGACCATAAACAAAATACATTGATTTATGGCTCGTGCACTCAAGTTCTGTCTCTGTCACATTATGTAATTACACAGACAGGCAGGTGTGATACTTGTACACATGACATGTTATTATGTCTGTGGGTTGCAAACAAACAGCATCCATTTTTCTCGGATTACTGGATCGAACGGAAACCAGTGTAAACTCAGATTGTCAGTTTCAAGTCCTGCCTTGTACTTGAAGGAACGACAGTTTCCAGCCACACAATAGTTCACCATTTCAGTATTTGTTGATTGAATAAAATGCAAATGCAGAAAAAATGAGCATGTATTTACAAAACCCAACATTTCTGTATGCACACACACAATGAGCCATGAGGGCATGTAAGCCACGGGGTTTATCACTCAGAAGCAACCCATCACAAGTTCAGAGTTAGCATATCGGGAGTTGGTGCTTTCTCTCTGCCTCCTTGTGTTATGCGACCTCGCGGTTGTGGAGTTAACACAGGGTAACCTGCGGCCCACCAGCCAACCGTGGGATAATGCATATCGTGAGATAGATAAGTTTAAAAATTTGGAAATTTTAACTATAAATTTTATATTTATATACTTATCCTATCTCACACCCGACCTTCTCCACATCACAGATTACCTGAAGCTCCAAGACGAAAATGACAGTGGGCTGTCAAGTGACCATCTGAGCGCTTAGCACACCTACAGAGATGATTGACAGGTTCGGCAATAGGAGAGGGGGGGGGGTGGTGGTTTGGAGAGGTCGGATGGGAGAGATTTGATTCAACTTAGCCTTCAGCCTGTTTAGTTTTAGAGGGAATAACTGTTTAGTAGTCATTTATCACTTCACAACACCATCAACAAGATCTGTCTATCCCTCTGACATATGTTTGTTTAGGTTTCTCTATTTGTGTGAATTTGTACATGTGTGGAGGTTGATGTGACAAAACCTAATGGTTTCAATATGGATTGAGTTGTGAATACATACAACATGCAATATATATGTACATTGTATATATAATAAAATATTGTTATAGTCACCCAAACTGTTGATGGATTCTTTCATAAACTTGTGTTTGCTGTGAAATGCACTGTTGCAATCTGTATTTTAATATAAATGATATTGAAAACACTTGACATCTTTGGTCTTATCCAATGAGAGGTTATAGATGACCACGAAGACTGAGATGAATTTACACTTTGTTTTGCTGATGTATGTCAGAGGGGAGAGTGATTTTCATAGGAACTGATTTCCAGTGATTAAGACTGTAGAGTTCTCGAACTGTTCATTTTGATGCCGAAGAATCCCTTCTTTTTTCAGTTTCCAAACTACGTCATATAGCTCACAACCTTGGATGAGCAAAGGAAGGGTGATCAATATGATGTCTGTTAACATCATAAAAGGGCCCATATTAGATTAGATTAAGAAAATGTTTGGTTGTGACGTCTGTTTTAGTGAATACTTACAAACCACTTTTATATCTAAAAGCTTGGTGATTATGTTCATGTAATTTCTCCAGATGAAGTGCAATGTCCAGAAGAAGTGTTAACGGGGATGACCTTGACCTTAGTCTGACAGGGTCTCAGATATCAAGTTCTGGGCGAAGACCTGGATCTGGGAGACAGTTGAAAAGACCCAATTCCTTGGTGGATATCAGGACGGTTAAGGTATGTACAACATGTGTGAAAGAAAATGGCTGAGTTGTTTTATGCCATAGTCATCCATGTCACACCATTTGAAGGTAGCTTAGGTAGCTGAGTGGTTGAAATGTTCGCTCATCAAGCCAGACATGGGTTCAAAGTCTGAAGCCAAGTTATGGTGTCCCCTGTCGCTAAATTGCTCGACTCTTGATACCAGGGTTGTAAAACCATACTCACTCACGTTGTAACTTATTTATATATTGCTAGAGTTAAGTGTTTCTTATTGGCCACTCAGTGATTGATTTTGCTGTATTCAGACTACACTGGTGCAGGTCAGACATTGTTAGTGCAGGTCATTTCTATTGTCAGGTTGCAGCCAGTGCAGGTAACGTTTGAACTTAAAATTAGTCTTCTCCTATCTTGTGTATCGAAAAAATCAATTAGCTGAAGCAAACAATTAAACAAGTCTGTTTTCTTGCTCATAAATCAGTTACCATGACCATACTATGTGTACATAGTCTTGTGATATAACATGGAAGATCAGAGGTCGCAGTGTAATACGTCACTTGAAATGGTGAACAAGCTGATTTTGCAAAGTGGAAAAGAAATTAAATTTATGAATGAAAGTGGTCATTACAAAGCATTCATCTATGAAAACATTCTTTCAGACATTTTACTTGTCACTATATGGCTGAAATATTGCCGAGGTGACGTTAAATGTTAACTCATTCAGACATTTTGCAATGTGAACTTTTTCAGAGATAGTGAAATGGACCACATGTATCCTTCTAACTTTGCTGATCAAAAATCGCCTGTTGTCAGTGAGTGCAATAGCTTTGTTGATAACATGGTGCAGCCAATATTTAGATGGTGCAGCCAGATTAACTCACTTGGCTGGTGAACAAAATATGAAATCGTACCCTGGCACTGTGTCACTTCTGGCATGGCTTGTTGACACTTATGTAACTTGTCATAAGAATCACCAACACAATATGATTACATCTTTGTCCTCAGTCACCTAAGGAAGATGTCAGAGCTATTAAAAGATTTAGGAAAGTAAACTATCAATGGCGAGAGTCGTTTTGTTCTATTGAAAATAGTATTTTTGTTGTTCAGTGTCATACCCTTATATACTTCACATAAGTACTGGTGTCATTTAGTATGGATACATTCCAGCAGTAAACAGTACATACTCATAGTGTGATACGAGGTAGCATAATGTACCAGTGTTAACGTAAGTTGTTGCTGCATGTATGTTTTCTCTGTTACAGACCTCCAGCACTAATGATGTGTTCCCCACTGATAAAGACAAGAGGAAGTCACCAAGAGGTGAGAAAACACTTGACTCAATGTCCACTCTCAGTTAACATTGTGTCATTGAAATCTTTTTGTTCTTTATATATTTTGGTACCCTTGGTTGTTGTTTGGCTCAACACATGGGTCCTGTTTTTCGTGATCGGTGGAGGTGTGTCGGTGTATTGCTTGATGGAGGTGTGTCATACTACCTCACTCTACGGTACCGCTGGAGAGAAAGGATTGACAGTTTCGCCTTCTGGGGGGAGGCTTTTACCCCTAGGCAGCCGACCCAGACTCAGCTCCGTGTTCTACCATCGCTGTTCTGAGACGTGGTCAACCCCTTGCTTTCAGGCAGCCGGATACGCTTCCTGAGCTTGTTAAGTGATACCATCTTGGGGATGACTCACTGTTTCAAGTGCTGAATGAGTTATTGCTCACAACGATCACCCTGGGGGGAGGCTCTTTAGCCTCTTTAGCGGCTCCGGCAGCTAAACAGGGCAGGCTGAGTCCTCTGTTTTCCCAAGCAGGAGCGCCTCTGTGCCGAGGTCCAGTCATTACTGGACAAGGCAGCCATCAAGGTGGTTCCTTTGGGGCAGGAAAATGTTGGGTTTTTACTCCACCTATTTCCTGGTCACCAGGAAGGACGGAGGGTTCAGACCTCACGATACGATTATCCTGATATCGTTCAGATTCTGCAGTATATCGGGTCATCCAGAGTTAGCTCCCTTTGAATTATCTGCCCTTGATTTCCATAGTAACAAAATGTGCTCTAAAAGTGCCAAATATACTTTTATTTCTGTTGGTTTCATGTAACGTTTTACAAGAGGGGTACACAAAGTCCGCAGTGTAGACTACCAGTTGTCCAACTTCCTGTTTTTGTGGAAGCCACAGTGGCTGAGCGGGTTAGGTGGCTGACTTTGTGTGCTGGCGGTAAAGGGCCTGACTCTGAAGGTGCGGGTTCGAATCCCGAATGGGACTCAACCCCCCAAAATACTTTAATCTTTTCTTTACTAAGAAAGTGTAATCGCAAATATAACATGTTACATCCATAAATCTTGCTTTTCTTATGCATTCCACTTCTAAATGCCCTTCAAAGATTTGAACAATCTTTTATTTGGACTTAAGAGAGCCTCTGTTTCTGAAAGACCATTTCGCAATTCACATTATTTGTAATTTTTGTTTTTTTCATAATGGGACATATGTTATCTTACTCAAAGGCCAAAGTCTTATAAATTTTGTAGAACTGTATAATGACACTCTAGTCAAGGATCTTAGTTAATGGAGGTCACAAGATTTTAAGCTCAAGTAGTTCACCTAAATCATGTTTTTGTTTCATTTTTCATTAGTTCATGTTAACACGTTTATATTGGAGTTGAATCTGAATGAATCACTGACATACAGTAACAATAATTATATACTGCATTGAAGTGCATTCTTTTGAAGGAAACAACACTGACCATGAAAGTCATATTTTACAGAGTAAAATAGATTTTGATTATGGTATGGTACGAGTAACGTCCCGTGCCTCTACAACATTATCGCTGCAGTTATCTCCCTTATATTAGCATCAGCACCCGCACGGCGTCAGGCTTTCAACATCACGGAGCAGTGATAAATTGTATTGAAAATGTCATCAAAAGAGGTTTCAGAGCAAACCGACGTGAAACTGAAACGCCAGAAAGCTAGACTAAAGATGATGGAAGCCCTCGAGTCCCTAAAACCTTCTCCACGGACGTCTTCTGACATTCTCTCACTGCAGACTAGGCAAAGCATGTCGTCTGGTAACCTGCCCTTACATCATGCATCAGCCAACAACATGGAACGGAGCACACACGCCCTCGACATGGAATGTGCCGAATTAGAAACAGAAATGAAACGTCTCAGGTTGGAAGCTAAGCGTGTTCCTCTGGCGAAGGAAGTGGAGCGCCTTAGACAAGAGTGGGAGCACTTTATCAAGAAATCCGTGACTTTCAGTTACGGACGAAACGAAATTCAAGCATGGAGAGGGCTATGAAACAAATGGACCGTGCACGTGACAGCWACACAAATCAACGTCAGAGATCACGTGGTCCGTTCACAAATGACGGTAGAGAAATTTGTCGACCATTCAACTACAATCGTTGTATGCAAGGGGAGTGGTGCAGACTGGCACATGTATGCAGTATCTGTCAAATGACAGGTCATTCTACCCACCAACACAATGCAGGTGCTCCTGGCAACAGCAGTGGTCACTCAGAGGGTAGGAGTGCTGACCATGAAACAAAAAACTTTCGGGGCGGTGGGGTAGCCCAGTGGTTAAAGCGTTCGCTCGTCACGC
>VKKT01001968.1:201915-216392 GCA_008038995.1 Haliotis laevigata | reverse complement strand
GTCAAAGGCAGATGTAGAATTCGTTTAATGAACTTTGTCTGTACCCTCTCAATTTGTTCTACAACCTCATATCCCCAGAGCTCGGCGCCGTATGTAAGTATTGGAAGGACCATGCTGTCGAAAATCCTCATTGCAGTGGTGATCTGTAATCCGCCACACATATAGTGAAGTCTGTATATGTGTAGACATACTTTCTCCGCCTGCTGTGCTAACACCTGTCTCGATCTTGTCCACACTAGTTTAGGTGTAAAATGAAGTCCGAAATACTTATCATACGAGACTGTTTCTATTTGGGATCCTCTTTAGTACCATTTTTCATATGAACGTAAATATCCACCTTTTCAGAATACAACGATTTAGGATTTCTGCATATTCAACGTCAATCCCAATTTTGTACAACAATTACTGACACAATTGATTTGGTCCTGTAGTTTTCCGGCAGAGTCCGCGGCGTTAGCAACATCATCGGCGTAGAGTAGTGAACATACATTAGGGAATTTCTCTGATATAAATATTCCTTTACAGTTAGACGTTGACATCTCAGTGACTAGTTCGTTGATGTATAAAATGAACAACAGTGGAGGTGTTTAAGGTGAATGAAAGCTACGAGAGATGATTTCTTCATGGATTTTCAGTTACACTTATCAAAGTTAAGATGTGATCCGTTGCTGAACGACCCTTCCTGAATCCATTCTGTTCATTCCTGATAACGTCATGTTTCTCCACCCAGATTGATAATCTCTCACAGTACAGTATAGCTTGTATGTTGCTGACGCAAGGGTTGTCCACCTGTAACTCAGCGGCTCTCTCGGGCCTGCCTCTGACGATTTGGGGATAGGGTTGATAAAACTTTTAAACCATAAGTGCTGGTACTTTCGTGCATTAAATCAGATGTTGAAAAGTCTATATAGATTGAACATGGTTTGGTCATTATTTTAAACTTCGCTTGGAATATCGTCCACCCCGGGCGCTATACCATTCTTCGTTCTTCTCAGTGTTCTCACAAACTCGTCCATGCTAATGTTGTTGAGTAGAAAGTATTCCGGTTGGGTGGCAAATGTTCTTCATGTCAATGTGTAAAGGGTGGAAAAAGGATGTTTTCTTCTTACAATACAGACCCTTCTATAGAGGATAAAAACACAATCAAAAGCTGGATTAGATCGACTTAAAAAGGATTTAGTGATGTACTGTAAGGACAGTTTTTGCGGCGTTGTCTTAAACGCTTCATCAGCTTCTACACATACACGCAGGCTTTTTAAGTGGAGAGGTTCTGAAGACGCCAAGACAGTCTCAGGCTTTGATGAGGGATCGCATCCAATAATTTTATTTTTACAGGCCCCACCATTACATCCCAGTTCCCCTACAATTGGTTAACACAGCTCACGGCATTAACCTGTCTGGCATAATGAACTCATCCAAACGAGTGATTAAGATCCAGAATAGGAATGAAAGTCGTAGAGATTAAGGGGATAACGGGAGTTTAAGAAAAGTTTAAAAATGTTTTATGAATTAAAGGAAGTTGCTTAGTTGTTTCAGTTGTTGAATGGAGCATGAATGGTCAGAAGACAGCTTTTATAAAATACAAACATAATAGCTGCTATCCTATTTGATGGTTATGTTCACACACTTGGTTGCATTGGAAGTGTGTTACGTCCACACGTAGAAGAAGACTCATCCCTCAACACTTTCTGAAGACTGAATGCATGAAATGAACATTTGAAGTGAAAGGCGATGTTTTGACAAGAACTATCATCACCCCAACTTCTAAAATGTTCATCAAAGAAATGACCAATTTTTTCTCTGTGTTTGGGCTGTTCCGTTGTATTGAAATAGGTACCAGGCTAGAGATTAGCAGTGCAGTGGTCCGTGAACTTTGTTTTGATAACCTGTAGGGAAGATGGAACGTAGGGGAGAGGGAGGGGGTGGGTTATGGGAGCCATAATCGACTTTTTAGGGCTCTATATAAAAGGAGGAGGGTTTCAGATCCCCCCCTCCCCCCCCCAACTTTGATTTTGAAACAACTTTAAACAAATCAAGGGCTTTAAGGCATTTAACTTCAAATATATGATTTGTGGTAAAAAGGTTAAATGATACCCAAGAACTGGGCATCCTTGACAGCTTTAATGGGAGTGCTTTCTAAGACTACTTCCGGTTCTCTGTAAGGTTATATTTCCAGTATAACCTTCACCTTCACCGGTAACGTTGACGCTGGTTTATGGACAACACATCATTTCCTTTGATGTATCAAGTGTTATGCATGAAATATTTGTCCCGTGATTCCATGATACACTGGGAATAGCAATGTTTGCTTATATTGCAATAATGAATCACCATATGGCCGTTCGAAGCGAGGCAGTCGAAGCGAGTCAATATATTGTACTCAAGTCTCTTTTGTGTTGTGGCCGCATTAGGCTGCATTCCTGTAATTCAGTATTAATATTTTGAAGAGATCCAAACAATATCAAAATAATCATTTATAAAATTTAATATTTCAAACACAGAAGAAGCTGTACTGGTTAAGAACATATTCATTGGTACTTCCCAAATTCAATTTTTCATCATATATACATTACACATCCATGACTTTATCCAGTCCTTCTTATTAAGTATTTTCTGTTATATATGATTAAAAAACCCACATCTACATGGATTGATTATGGGGTTAAAATCGAATTTATGTCATCAATAAAATGTTTGATTTTAAGCACATTTTCTATGGAATGTTAATTCCTAACAAACAGACATAATGCTACAGTTGCTTTTGAGAACTGTTGAATGAAAATCAGTATATAAAGCTATGGTATAGTTATGGTCTGTCGTGGAACCTATCATATTGTCAACATAATGTTACCAAAACAAGAAGATACATATGTCATGTAATTCTGTCATACACATCCTCTTGGGTAGTCAGTGTGATCTGTTGTTTGTGGAGACAAATCTCTGTAATTTACTACTTATTTTGATAGCTGTAAATGTTGTTAAACTTTTGTAAGAAATGCATTAATAATTAACATTTATAATGACTCACGACACTGACTGATGGACACATTCTATAAGGAATGGAATATTGTCACAATCGGAACAAAAGATTAGGTTCCAAAGGTTTATTCAATCTATCCCGACAAAACAAGCTATCATACACACATTTATTATATACAAAACATTGATATATGTATCACCTCCTGTGGCTCACATGTACGTCACACGCAAATATGCTTTTCCATCATCACCCAAATATACTCAAACCATGATGCACCCTTATTCACCCGCACAGTCCCTCCATCACCAATCAAAACACCTTCTCATCGGCATAGTCATACTATCAAAACTGATATCAGGTACATTTATATAGTGATACAAGTAACTTATGGTTACTATGAAAATAAGGTAACAAGTAAATGGTGGTTAATATGACAACAAGGTAACAAGTAAGTGGTGGTTAATATGGTAACAAGGTAACAGGGCTGTGTTTAGCATCAATCCCTGACCTCTGCCAGTACGAACCCTCAGTTCATATAGGCCTACACCAACCCGGGCTACTGGCGTTAGCAGTCCTCCGTAGTTCCACTGTCTAACTCATCAGCCTACAATAACCACTTCTCCAACCTTGGCAATTACTCCTGGTGATCTCACGCCTGCCCTCTGGTCAACAGCATATCACCCTCTTGGGTTTTGAATGCGGCAATAGTCCGGGAACTGGAAATAACATAAGGGCTGATATATAAAGTGAATAGTCATTATTTCATCAATGCTATGACAACCGAGACTTACATTGTCGCGTGTTCTGTCGTAGGAAATGCCGTGACAATACACCGATATTTCATGGCGTTTTTCCCGTTATCTCCTATCGTGTCAATTCGAATTGTACTTGGAAATTAAACAAACGATGCTTTTCTAAACTAAAAACCACCGCAAAACATGTGTCAGTTAACGTTTTTTGTCGTAAACGATCGTTTATAAATGTGGGTGCAAGCAGGGCAGCGCTTGAGCTGGGCTCTGTCTTTACATGTAGCAAGTTATGGCAGCGCACATTGAGTCTGGAACCAGACCGGAAGGGAGACGTTGGACCGTCACTTACAACATTTCAAAGGAGATTTATGACGCTTTAAAAGATCACCAGTTATGGCAAACAGCCTCGTAATCCAAAATCATGTAAATCTTTTACATGTACTATGTTTCCATAAAGTGTAAATCGAAAAAAGATAGACACTGCACGTTGCATTTTAATAATGGCATTTTCAACAAAAGTTAATGTTTCCAAGCGCACCAAATGGTCAGAGGCGCTTCTATTTCGAAATGTACATGGAATGTTTGCAACTAGTGAGTGAGTGAGTATGGTTTTACACCGCTTTTAGCAATATTCCAGCAATATCACGGCAGGGGACAACAGAAATGGGCTTCAGACATTGTACCCATGTGGGGAATCGAACCCGGACCTTCAAAGGTGTGACGAGCAAACGCTTTAACCACTAGGCTACCCCACCGCTCCAGGTTTGATAAATAATTTATTATTTGATTCAAATTACGCAGTTAATGTAATGTTGACTTAGCGTTCGATAGTTCTGCCCGTCAATGAAATAGTTCTAGAATTCGAGAGATCGGTATGGGTAGAACAATGGCATCACGCCAGGATGAAGGGAATTTACCTGTGGTCCACATCACAGGCCCTCGTGTCTTTGCGAAGATTAAAGATTTAAAAAACATATTTTTTGCGTTCACCTCCGACTCGAAATGCTACACAGACAATACATTATGACAAGGCCGGACACTTCGGTGTACCCTACCCGCCTGCTTTGCCGATCGCTACGCTACCATCGCATGTAGTCGATTAAAACTTAATGTAAACATAATCACGGATGGTTGACCTATCGATCACCACTCATGATACCTACAAATTCTTTATTGTTATTTCTGCATGTCACTTGAAACCCGCGAAAAAAAACGGTTTATGAGGTCGTAAACATCAATAAAAACATCAGGTGTTAGGTGTTTAGTACAAAGAGTTTCACACAAAGTCCAGTCAGGTTAAGTGAAATTCCATCTTGATGATGGAGTAAATTTCGGATGGTGAAACGGATTTCAATATGGCAGGGAAATAGTCACTAACACGCAGTTCGTCATGAACTGACCAGTCAAATTTACTTAGTAAACTAGAATCTACCATGGAAAGATCCAGGCAGTTACATTTGCTGGATGCAGGTAAGTTTTTAAGAAAAAATCCTCAAGTTATTTGCATTGCGAAATCGACAATACTAAATAGTTTATGGAAGTGGTGTGTGGTCCTGTGCATGTGCAAAATGCACGAGTCATAATTAAGTCTGTTGAAGTTAAGCAACGTTGGCCGCGAGTCCTTGGATGGATGTTTGGCAGCTTGACCCTTGAGAAGTTCTAGGACTTCAACCCTGCCCACAAAGAAGCCCATGTGTGAATACATGTGGTCTTACCTCAGACAAGTGTCTTTGTTAAACATTGTCTCTGTTTATCCAGCAGTGAATGGGTACCCGGTAGCAGACAGACAGAAAGATTGTTATTAACGTCTCACCATATATACATATAAAACATTACATTCAATTTATACACTGTAAGTAAAAGTATATATGCCACTCCTATATCGAGTGATGATAGACGAGATATAAAACATAAAATGTACATCATAGAATAATTATTAAAATACTGTATGAAATGAATATGCGTTAAATAGATAGACGATGATAAAAGTATAAAAAATATACATTATTTATACAAATATTATGACGCAATACAAGCATATTAAAGCAGCTTATGGCACATATTTTAAAAGGGTGTTCACAGAGGAGTGTTAATTTCTCACCGTCCGATAAAAAGTAAAATCCTGGTAAAACATGATTTGCCGCAGAAAAAAAGGTCTTCTTCGGTGTGGGAGTATAGAGGGCATTCAAATAAAACGTGTTTTTCCGGTTCAACTTTGTCAATGGAGTGAAAACATTTTCTTTCCTCGACTTTCCGTCCTCATATCTCCCTGTCTCCATTCGTCGAGGTTCTGTACCTGTTCTGAATAAAGCCATGGCACGTCTAGGGGCTTTCGGCATCACTGCTAAAACATATCATGGTTCCGTTGTAGAAGTAGTTTTAAAAGTTCTATATAGCCTCAGTTTGTTCTATCCGGAGCCTCGCTTTGCATTAACTCTGTTCAGTGAACAATTCCAGTTGGTTATAAACGTCTGCAAAGATTACGATTCACAGTTCTTTATAGTTATCGTATTAATCAATAAGCTCTCTTTGTCGATACCGATGAGTTTCATACGACCATAAAATCTGTAGTGCCACGTTCTCTTTTGTCCACTTTTAGCCCAGTTGAATACGTACGCGTTTAAACGACGATGTTCCATATTGTTCATTCTCTTCCAGTACCGCAATAGGCATACATCTTGTCGGACGTCGATAGGTTGCCATCCCATATCTCCAATGACTGCGTCATTTGGTGCATATTTGCCTAAACCCAAATAAAATTTCATTGCCCGATTCTGCACAGCGTTTAGACATGACAGTTTGAGTGTACCAAATATGGGTAATCCGTAGGACATAATCGGCCAAACAAGTGAATCATAAAGTTTGGTGAAATTCTTAAAACCAACATTGCCTAACATTTTACACTTTGAGATGACCAGTCCGAGTGCACGTCCCGCCGCTGCTGCTACTTGTTTTGTAGACTAAGGCTTAGTCTCTGAATATATATAATTTTGATAGTAACAAACAAGCACATTTATATTGAAAAGGAGCCCTAGGGAGACCAGAGATTCAGAACCTGAACCTGAGGAAATCTAGACTTGCTTTATATAGGGCTTTAGCACCGCAGAGAGGGCTTGGCAGTAGGGAAATTAATGTGGTTCAGGGACTGTGAGACAGACTACTTTTGCTGTATAGCTGTAGTCGAGATGTTCCGTTAGCGTGAGGCCTAGATACCGGTACTGATTCGCCGTCGTCAGTGTGCACTCTCCCCACGTGAAAACGTGTCCCGTTACTGCGGCGTTAGCTGGTGTGGAGTGAACCACTTGAGATTTACCGTCATTTATGCTTATCTCGTTGTTCACACACCAGGAGTGTAACATATTTAACATGAATTGTAGATCTTCTTCGCTTTCAGTTATCAGGACAACGTCATCAGCGTACAGTAAAATGTTTATAATCTTATCACCGATCTTGTCACATTTATCTTGGTCCTTTATACTTTGGGATAAATCATTGATAAAAACGTTAAAAAGTAGAGGTGATAATACACATCCTTGCTTCAGCCCATAACCAACACTACCACTCCGTCATAAGGTTGGTTATACGTACACAACTGTTAACACTTTTATATATGCCTCTCACTGCTCCCAACATCCGTGGACTAACTCCAAATCTTCTAGTTTAGTAAACAGCAAATCTCTTTCACGATTTTAGGCTTTACGAAAGTCCATAAATGCCGTGAATGCAGGTAACTTCCTCTTCTGTCTGGATTCAATGATATTGGTGAGAGTTGACAGTTGGTCGACTGCAGATCGCCGCTTTCTGAACCCATTCTGTTTGTCTGCAATTAGACCGTTTTCTTCTGTCCATTTTGACAGCCGATTACAGAACAATAGATCTTGTAGCTGATAGCATGTTATTATCATACTATTATTGCCCTCCGGTTCCCTTTCAGGTAGCTTGGGTTGCAGTACACACTGATCCACTGGCCGGGGTAATAATGTTTGAGCATACACCTTGTGTATGGAAGTAGCGCAATGTTCTGATTGTTTTCACAAACGTTTTCGTTGTTGGCCTGTATGTGTTAAATATGATGCACTGAGGTAAATGCCTAAATGTTACAGTGACTTCACAAATTCACTAAAAAACTAAGTCCCAAAGTGCAAAATATTGGATGAACTATGAAAAATATTATAAGCCCAAAATGTCAAGACTTACATTGACTTCCATTTTCTTTCAATCCTAACATTTTAGTCACTAGCTCGATCTATTTGCTCTAATTTCAAACAGGTTTCTTTCAAGTAAGTCCAATTTTGAAAACTTTTCGTTTACCGTTTGGTGATAATCTCAGAGCTTACTACTATGTCTGACTGAGAGGGTTTCAGGTAGAGTACTGGTTGATGCTGTCCGGGTGTGGAGTATACATTTGTTGTTTTAGCGACTACATAGAGACTCTCACTCAAGTGTCTTCTGATATCAAATATATCAACACGAGTTGATTAAAGTTACAAATATCCGAGGCTTGCAGAGGATAGTTTAACTTTAATCAACGACACGATGGTGATATTTTATTTATCATCCAAAATCATTCTTCATCGGTTATACTGGGTAACTGCCATTAGTCCTTTTGAGCAGTGATCCCAGTGAGGTCATAGCATTGTGACGTCATCAGCTTTGTGACGTCATAGCATTGTCAGCTGTGTTCTTAGTTATGTCCAAGCATTGAAACAGAAGCGATATCTAATGTGGAAGCCAGTTTTGGATGATAAAATGTTTTCAGCGACTCTCAAACAGTGTAACTTTAATTCAAGGTCGGACGCTGAGTAGAGTACATGGAGGTGTCATTTATTTCGTTTGGTTTCATTTGGGGGCGTTTTCTGGTCTGTTACAACTTGAAGGTTGAAGAGAATCCGCATTCCCGTTACAGAACCCCTATTATGTTTTAAACATGAACAACACACGTCTTTCGCGATGGATATTCCAACTCATGCTCACTCCCGCCATCTTCATTACTATCATCTTCTTCACTTCCCAACTGTCGACCACAGCATCTGAAAACAGTATTGTGTGTAAATAGGTATTTCACAAGAGAAGCAAACTATAACATTGTTATGTCTATCAATGATTTACAGAAATAGTAGTACATGTGTGTGTGTTCGTAACATGAGCGGTCCTCCTTTTATATAATTTGAATGGGTTCTTGGCGTTATTGAAAGTTTTCAATATCTACAAAAAAGTAATTATGTAACAGGGTCGGTATTTAAATAAACCAGCAAGGCCTGTTTCCCAATCCCTCTCAAGTACAGTCGCATGGTATATGTCTAATGATTAATTTTCTATTGTGCCACAAGCTACAGTCACATAATTCACACAGTGTGGCGTGCATGCTTAATGCTTTTGTTACATATCCCTACTTGTAAACGAAGTGCTACCGTGCTATCGCTTATTAAATATGTTCCGTGTAGTCAACCTGACGAACCCTGGGAACCTGGGAATGCCCCATAAATGACACTTGATTTGTAAATGACGCGGCAAAGACAAGTAGGTGCCATGAAATGCCTTGTTTCTTTATTAATTTACCCGTGTCCCGAAAGCAGTCACAGCGAGCTACAAGCATCTATAAGAACAACGTCAACGCTTCCAACTGTCACCACGCTATGTTAGAACCTCAGTAAGTCAAACATAAGGGCGACAACTCGTGTGGGTAGAGGCGTAACATCGACAATAATTTGATCTCTGGTTACCTCTTATCGCTTTGAATGAGCCAGAAACACATGTCGACTTGTAAGAAGATTTCGTTGCGACAAACTCCATCTTCCTCTACGCTCTCACGCGCGTGTCGTGTTCTTCGATTGCGCATGCCAAGGTGCGTGTCACAATATCATAAAAACTCAATAAACATTAGCGTTAAAATGGTGGGAGAGCGGTGGAGTTATAGTTCCCACACGTGGGCCTCTCTAATCAGATAGCAGAGACAAAAGCTATTACAAGACATGAGATTGATTTGCTGCCAATTCCTTGTCATAAATTAGATTTGGGGAGGAGTGCTGTAGGTATAGCCAGACGATGGGCATTCACACGACCGAGGAACTGGACAATGGTCGGGATCGCCGGATTTGCTTGTTGACACACTAGAACCGTCTTAACAAGCACAGAAAGCCAATCGAGACTCAATTATCGAGTGAGGACCTCTCCCGTTTAGGCTTCAAGCTGTTTGCCCGGAGAATAGTTCAGAAAGCTGTCGCATGTGTCGCGATTCCTGTCTGCCAAGCATGGATAAACCATGTTTAGCCGGAGTCAAGTGAATCTCCAAGCCGGTGTCGCGCACAACGCATTGTGTCTGACCACATCAGAGATAAGGGGCGTTCACACCGTTTTGTGGTGACTCTCCGTCGTAATAATTTCATTAATGGTAATTAAAATCCGTTTCCACTACACTCAAAAAACTGCATCACGCATCGCCTGTATACCAGGCAATGTCAGCTTTGTCTTCTTGCCTAGAATATGTGATATCCCACCAAGCCCACCACTCGCTTTGTGTCAACGTTGTAAAACGTTGTTTAATGCTCTTAGTCAAGATACACAGACCCACTATTGCGTATGCGGTGGCTGCCCTTCTCTGCCCTTAGCGTAATGCATCATAAAATCCCAATAAATTCACGATATTACCGACCTAAGAATATCAATACTGAGCAGAAGATAGGCAGTTATTTTGTAAAAAGGCGTTTGTTATAAACACGAGTCATGTTTTATCAATCTCTCATTTACCAAAAACATTTGCTGCTTCTGATAATAAACACAAAGTGCCAGTAGCAACGGTAGTATTTCTGTGGTTGTAGATGCAGAGACCACAGAGCGACGAGATCATAACATCAATCGAATGACATGCCATCAATACAAAGATCGGCACAACGACTACTTCTCCTGCTGGCCGTGGTGTGTGAAGCTTGCTGCTAGGTGACGCCACCTGCTCGCATGTCTGTTATCAATGTATGAAGGGGCCACACGGTTTTCTCATTGATTGTTTTCAGCAGAAATGAATCAATAGCGGGCACGTAATTTCGTTGGTCAGTAGGTTTATGTTCCGTTGTTGCTGTTGGCGGTATTGTTTAAGGTCGACAAGGACAAGAATGTGGGTCTATTTTGTGCCCAACACATTCATCAAAATTGACTATAATAAATATAAATAGTCATGCAGCAGACAATAATTCCCATTCATTAAAATGTACTCAGATATTCTGATGAAACCTTTTAGAAAAACAAAACGAAAATACCTGTTCGTTCAATAAAGATGCAGAAAATATTTATCATCCAAAACTGTGTTCAACAGATCATATGATATATCCTAGGAGATATCGTTTAGACAGTAGATTTTGTACAATGCCCTGACAATGCTTTGACGTCACAATGCTATGACATCGTTGCACTGCAAGTGACACTAATGGTAATACAGTGTTGAGAAATGTACAGTTTTCATTGAAAACTAATGAAGAATAATGTTTGATGATAAATATAATCTCACCCTCGTGTATACTGATATCAATTAAATCAACACTCGTTGAAAGCATTTTGAACTGAACTGTACAGGATGTTGGGGCCCTGGGCCTCCTTTCACAAAGCACTAAGGTGATCGTAAGTCACTAAGGTAACCTTAGTGCAATGTTAAAGAATYGGAGTCAAGGTTAACCTTAGTAAACGGTTGCTTCATGGAAGGAGCCCATTAAGGGAGAATGTATATGTTACTTTTCTCGAGAAAGGCACTTCTGAGATTTTGTCCCATGTTCACATAACGGGGACACTCGAACGGATAATGTTGAACGTTGTGTCCTATCACTAAATTGGTCACAGAGAGGTGACACTTCCTTATCAACAACACCCGTGTAGGAGTTTAGTACACCATGACGAAGTCCAGTTAACTTAGCACACGAATCTTACGACGGCAAATTTTACAGTATTGAGTTCTTCCAGTAGATCCAACTTTCAACAAGGTTGGCCATTCCATGGAGGCCGACTTCACAATGGCACATTCTAAATCTACTTGTCAAGGCCTGAGTTCAAAATTATTAACCTGTACACTTCGCAGTCCTGCCCTAACAAGATTATCTGCTATTTCATTACACTGCAATTCAGCATGAGCTGGAACCCATACAATATCACATGATATATATTTAGCATTCTAGATTGTGCCTAGTTTCAAAATTCCGTTAACAAAATCATTTCTGGGCCCATTAACTCTAGACTCAATAGCCTTAACGGCTAACACTTGCATGATTCGGTAAAAATAACTGCTTTATTTATTATGTTCTGCTGCAACATCTGGTATATTATGTGTATAAAATGTTCATAACGTCCCCGTATAAACACCTCAGAGTGAGTAAAGAATTTTGTCAAACCAAGACTGCAAATTCTAAGAGCATGCAATCATGTCTGATGAGATGAATTTTAGAAGACATGCAGACTTGCCACTGGCGATTCTCTTGATATTTAATAGGACTGAAACCCCCATTTTGAACACCAAATATTAACTAGCTATGTTTTTATTTTTTTCTCTGACAAAATAAAAGTTGTCCAAGCAAGTTTTATGCATTAAACTTCTTTTTTATTTCCCTCACAGCGTTTCGGGACCATTACAGGTCCCTTCAACAGGTGAACTGACAGTTGACACAATGACGTCGTCACTATGACGTCACAATGCATGTGACATCACAATACACAAGGAACAGTACAGTATAAGTGAAGTTGAAAACATGAAGTGTTAATTACATAATGATGATAAATCCATGCTAGATAATAGAGTTGACATTTGAATTGTTAATACACAACAATAGTAGGCTTTTCAAGATGAATAGATAATAGGATTCACATTTATCAAAAGTTCATCAAAAGTTAATCAAGAGGTCCCACGCACTTGGCAGGTATACACATTSATCACGATTCATTGCCGGTTTATGTCTCCTTATCTCCACAGCCTCCTGTAGTTTCCTCCGACGCCAGTCGTTGTTATTGCTCGAAATAACCATAAAATATCTTTGACATCAATGTACAATGTCTAAATGCCGCTAATAGATTAAATATAAGTTACCAAATCATATCCAGAACGAACAACCATCTTTAAACTGAGCAGCTTCGACACAGGTAGGTCGATCATGATCATAAACAAACATGAGCTCTTAATTGTAGAGTATGTATAATGTGCATACAAGAAAGTTCTGCCACAATACATTTCAGAAAGAAATGATTGAATCCATGTTACCTTTTATTCCAACCTTTGACATTTTAAAAAAATGTGTGGCAGATCATGTCATATGCCTTTCAGTATCAAGAAATATGCACAATATATACACCTGATTGCCAATTTCTTTCTGGATAAAACCTAGTTTTTCTCACGATAATTAATCAAGCGGTTGGTAACTATTCTTTCAATACTTGTACCTACATTAGATATATGAAATTGGCCTGAATGATGCTGGTAGATAGGTCTTTACTTGGATTTAGTACAAGTATGATTATGACATGTCACCAAGCCTTTGGAACAGATCAAGATCACCAGCACGTATTCTAAGGCTCGGGAAGAAACAGGCATATGCTAAAGCAACTCATTGCACATTGGACTTGTGAGTTTTAGAAACTGCCCCTTGAGCTCATCATGTGTAGAATCAGGGACGCAAGGGGGTGATGTATGGCATACTATATTGTAAGCTATTTTCTAGACCTGTTAACATTTGAATATTCCTGATTCCACCAGGGTTTGCTGCCTAAGGCCGGTGTCACGTGCTTGTCCGACTTTGAATGAAAACACAAAGTTGTAAACAAAATACATAAACTTTATTACTAACACAACCACTTCATGTATTCAACTCAAATGCTCCCAACAAACACTCACCAACCTAAACACATGTACAAACAATCCACACGTGCAAACACTATTCACTTAAGCATTCACATTTACCAAACATACAATACACACCCCTATTTAAAAACATTTTTGAAACTATATAATTAACACATCAAATCAATGTCTCTAAACACAGTTGTCCTAGTACAAGTCAAACACTTGAAAGTTCACGTGCAGTTATAGCACTACTGCCCCACCATAACGCAGGCTTGGATAATGCAAGTCATACACTTGAATGAAAGTTTACGCATCATTTTAACACGAATGTCACATCATACCATGAGATGTGTTACAAGTCATACACTTGTGTGAAGAGTTAATGTTAGTGAGCGTCTATAGCACTAATGCACCATCATAACTTGAGTTTGAGTATCCACCATAACGTGGGATGAAGAATAGCCTATACAAGACTATCAGTTACATCACGCAGTCAATGTAACAACTTTACCAAAGTCTTCTGGTCACCTGATGACATCACCATGACTTCACAACTGACGACATTCCACAAAGCTGACGACAATGTCTCACTTCTGACATGACAATGACGTCACACACGAAAATACAGGTAGGCGTAGCTTGGACAAGGCAGGTACTTGGCTTGCATCATCATGCTGGCCGTACTCAAGGTTACAACATCCAAGTTGCAGTATCATGCTAGGCGTACTCAAAAGGTTAAAACATCCAAGTTGCAGCATCATGCTGCACGTACTCAAAAGGTTACAACATCCAAGTTGCAGCATCATGCTGCACGTACTCAAAAGGTTACAGCATCCAAGTAGCAGCATCATGCTAGGGCGAACTCAAAAGGTTACAACATCCAAGTTGCAGCATCATGCTGGGCGTACTCAAAAGGTTACAGCATCCAAATTGCAGC
>VKKT01001968.1:182469-193581 GCA_008038995.1 Haliotis laevigata | reverse complement strand
AGAGAGAGAGAGAGAGAGAGAGAGAGAGAGAGAGAGAGAGAGTTGCACTCGTTTGATAGTCGGGATATCTCTATCACACGTGCCTGATTGTCTTACACGTGTAGTAGTGTGAATATCTCTGTTACACGTGCCTGGTTGTCTTACACGTGTAGTAGTGTGGATATCTCTGTTGCACGTGCCTGATTGTCTTACACGTGTTATGGCCGGGGTATCTCTGTTACACGTGCCTGATTGTCTTACACGTGTTAAAGTAGGTATATCTCTGTTACACGTGCCTGATTGTCTTACACGTGTTAAAGTAGTGATATCTCTGTTAGACGTGCCTGATTGTCTTACACGTGTTATGGTCGGGATATTTCTGTTACACGTGCCTGCTGTCTTACACGTGTTAAAGTAGTGATATCTCTGTTACACGTTCCTGATTGTCTTACACGTGTTAAAGTAGGCATATCTCTGTTACACGTGCCTGATTGCGTTACATGTGTTAAAGTAGAGATATCTCTGTTACACGCGCCTGATTGTGTTACATGTGTTAAAGTAGAGATATCTCTGTTACACGCGCCTGATTGTCTTACACGTGTTATGGTCGGGATATTTCTGTTACACGTGCCTGCTGTCTTACACGTGTTAAAGTCGGGATATCTCTGGTACACGTGCCTGATTACCACGTACATGATATGATCTAGTAGTAATCTCTCTATGACACATGCAGCTATTACAACATCACAGATGGTAGCTCAAATGGATTACAAGCATGAACATGCTTTCTGTTTTCTGTTGAAGATGGATATAAAATGTCTTCCGGCATTACGACCACTACAGTGGTACCATAAAAGCATCTATCCTGCCTTAAGTAAACTATCACTATCGCGATCGGTCGCTTGCATATAAATCTATGTGAGTGTGACACTTAATTCCCATCTTCACTCCGAAACATGCCGTTATACGTTTTGTGAACAAATCAGGAGTGTGTAAAGCTGTTCACGCGCTTTCAATTGTCAACAATTACCAAAGACTAGAGACGGTCGACTTGAGTGACATTGTCACTTGGTTCGTCACTCGGACCCCTTGCATTCCCACTGCAGTCGCCCGTCTCACCGCTTTCCCACGGACACACACGTGACTGCCGCGCGCTTAGCGCAATGAACGATCACCTGCCAGCCCCGAATGGGAATAACGTATCACGCTCAGCTGACTTCTCATCACAACAATATTTTGTTTCAACGATTGTTTTCACATGTCATTATGATTTTTGTAAGAAAGTTTCTCCAGATGTGTTCATGACAATATTTATCTGAAATATAAATGTAAACTTAAAATATAGACAAGCATTTCTTCCATTGCTGATATCATCACACATGATGTAGCGTGGGTCGCGCCTCCCAGCGATCATTATGCCCAACGCCTGGCCGTCGTCTGGCGTGGTTTAGGCAGGCGACAACCAATCAAAAGACCAACATGGGCCGCGTTGTGTGCAAACGTTCCATAGTAAACGACCGACGGCCTGTCAATCATCGAGCGTTGGCCAAGGGAGGTGTGATCGAAGCGCACGGGCCAGGTTTTATTGAGCCGGCGTGGGCAGGCAATGACAGTTGAAAACGAACGTCGTTCAGGAAAGACCTACATCCGCTCTCATCTAGTTTGTTGAATTGTAGTTTCCGTAGCCCAATATGAAGCGAAGTCTGAGTGACAGTGAAAGCGACGATGGATTCGAGGATCGCCTTAAGGCAGGGTGGGTGCAAGCATGCGCAATGGTCGTCTCTTGTGGATTTTACACGTGCTTCTTGCACGCGCACTCGTCATTTCAGGGTGGGGAAGGTTATGCGCATGTGCTAACTTGTGCAAAGTAAGTACTTCTTTACACAATGACAGTAGCCTATCTGGTTTTCATTCCAGATCCCCGTCACAGAGCTGCCAGATTACCGACAGAAAGAAAAGGCGAGGGGTAAGTCAATGTTTATATAACCACGTCTTGTGCAATGTGATTTACTAGGGAATATAGTTATACTCCTTGTGTATATTGGGGGATTTGTGACAGCTCTGCATGGACGTGCCTCACATGGTACTTTGAAGTGCATGACGATTCTCCTGGGGCAGATGCATGACTCAACCATAGGAGCCATGACTAACAGCGTGGTGACATCCTATTAATCCCATATCACTCCCTGTTATCCTTCATTTGTCAGCTAACTTTATTGGACGCACTTCAGATCCAGGGTTTTGAAATACGAGGATGCACATGACATCCAGTATATGCCCAGGCAATAACATACATCATGTCGCCTTGGTTCCAAGTGCTGTTACCTTAATGACGTGTTTCTTATATTGTTCATTTATGTAACGTTTCAGATAATCGAGAAGCGCAGGCGTGACAGGATAAATAACAGTCTATCGGAACTTCGGAGACTTGTACCATCTGCCTTTGAGAAACAGGTAATTAATGTTCCATTTACTGCACGTTTTCATTGATTGTTTAGCAAAAGTATTATTGTTCATTAGATCTTGTAACATCGTTTGCCCCTCACATGTCGTATTGTAACTATTCACGACTGAGAAACAACCCCACATTTTTTCTTGAGCTTTTCCTCTGCCTGCAGTCAGTCATATAGGCAGAGCGTGTAGCTGGAATATAAGATCATTAGGGCGGTTTGCACTTCAGCGTTGATATCGGCGGCGGTATACCTCTCTGCTTGATAATAACTTCCTGTAAGACAATACACATGGGACTAATTAGTTAGCAATCTACAGCCTTCCATATCCCAATCCACCGGATGTTCTCCTTAATAATAGAGAGATACCTCGTTCAGTATATACCTTCTCAAAAATATCCCCAGGCTTTAACTGATTATTTGGCATATAGTAATAGTTCTGCTTGTTATTTTTGCCCTACTTTGCGACATGAAGGTACGCTTGGTAAACTCAGTAGTTAAGTCCACGCAGTCGCGGTTACTTCACAAACCAGGACATATTCGATTATCTCCCCTGCCTCACATCTGACGCTCTTCGTGGTCTCCGTTTACTCAGATCCATTGCATATGAATAACCTATGAAAGTTTGGTATTCATGGGGAGTGGGAAACAGTATTCCATTGCATTCTACTCTCTGTTAATCCCACTTTTATTTCCTTCCCAGAAAGCATGTGTTTTACATCTCCACTGGGAAACCCAAGTTCAATTTTATCTCCTCCACTTACTGTGTTTTCGCATTTGTTTCGAGTTAAAATCGATATTTTCAACATTTAGACAGAAAAAACATCGATTTTGCTGCATTGTAGACAAGCTTTTCGCCTTCTGTGCATATACGTTTTAAACCCACTTCAAATAACCGCGGTGCAAAAGCATTCAGTCAGTCAAATGCATACGGAATAAACACGACGAGCTATCCGTGGTGAAGCAGGCTCCCACGACCTCGGCTAGTCGTCCCACGAACTACCAATAGAGCTGTTTTCAAATAGATGCATCACGGTGAAAAAGATGCGTGTGAAATACAGTCTGAAGGCAAACAAACGCACAAATCAATTACGTCGGCCTTTCACCGGCATTTGACAAACGCTGACGACACGTTAACTCTACGGTCGTGCTAAGTGCTTTTTGTCCCAGTCGAATGCTTTAGCATCAAAATCATTTTTGAAGTAGAACACCTTTGTCCTAATTAACATATTTATCGTGCAATGATAATTTGTCGAATCCAGTCACATTCCTTTAAACATCACTTTCACCTTATTGGGTACTTTTAAAGGTCGATGTTTTCGATATATGTATAATTCGAATGGAAGAGCTAAGAAACTAATGTTTCTCAAGCATGAATTTATGTGTACCCATTCGCGTACGCTTCAGCGGCAATCAAATGGGAATTTCTTTCAATATCCACTGAGATTTGAGTTATGCAGATGAAACAAAATTAGCATCATTGTTATGAAATAGAATCAAGGTGTGTTTAAATAAGATTTTGAGGTTAACCCTTCAGCGGCATTCCCATCCCCATGATACGTGCACAGAAGACTGCAAATTGTGCCAACGTTCACATACAGTGTGCCAGGTGTCAAGGCAAAAATCATGTACATATACACCGTACTTCCGTCATATGCGTCTTTTAAAACAGGATAGATTATAAATCACACAGTAACGATTGAGACATACGATGTACTTAGCACAGTTACCGCATAATCTTTGTGTTTGTCTGACATGCTTTAGCCCTTAATCACACGTTGGTTGTTGAAAGTGTGACACGTGTTTCCATCAATACCATTCAGATTTTCCACCGATTATCGGCTTGATCGTGGACACCATGTACATGTGATGAAGAAAAAAGGCTTTATGCCACTCTAATACTGTGTACGAGAATAATCGTAAGTGGCATATAAGTTGCCTCCACACAATTTTGGTTTGAAATAACATAGTAAAGTTTGAGTTGTAACCCTTTCCATTTCTTCTAAACAGCAGTACAAACAATCTGTATCCAGGGTTATACGTTGACCTACAAAACCTTACAGAGGTGGGGGATGGGAGAGTATCTTGTATGTACTCTACTCCTGTGGGTACTCAACGCACATTTCTGAGTATAGAAATGTTGCATCTGAATATGCAGGAAGTTGTAACCTTATAAGTTTTAAAGTCAGACTCCCTTTCAAAGGTCGGGCGCTTCTTCTCAAACTCAAACTGAGCTTACACATGAATATGTGCTTACTTACCACATCTCCTGTTAGTTATTTGTTTTGTGTATACTTAGTTGACATGAGAAAGAAAGTGTTTTGAATATATATCTAAGTAAAAATACTACTGTATCAAAGAAACTTCACAGATTTATAGATGAACAAATTGTGTAATTTGTGGCCATGTATTAGTATATAGATCTCTGATAACCTCATCAGCTCTGCTATACTATCATCTGTAATAAAACTGTGCTACATGTCGTTGAAGAAATGTACACTGTAACTACTAGCATTTTTCTTGAAGGTCCCATATGTGATGTGTAAGAAATACGCCCATACGCGCTTGCAAATGTGCAATTAAAATCGAGTAATTCAAGCCCTTAATAATTAAACTAGAGAACTTCAAACAGGAATGTTTATACTATTTAGCAGCATGTTATTCACTAGCCTATACCTTTCTCCGTAAGCAATTTTCATCATCATCATCTCCTCCCCCACCTCCTCCTTCTTGTATGCATGCTATTCCTGAAGTGCGCAATCAATGGATTAATGGGCAGTTGTGTGAATGGTGAAGTGCATTAAGCTAACAGTGTGTTCTCTCTTGTCAGGGTTCAGCCAAGCTCGAGAAGGCGGAGATCCTACAAATGACGGTTGATCATTTGAAGCTGCTACATCAGAAAGGTATGGGAAAAACAAATGCTGTCCGCGCTATCTGCTACAGATCTGTGTGTCCGGCGATCAAATAGTGTTTGTTTTGGCGCCGGGTCAAACATAACAGCGGCAGTCGGCGTTTAGCGACGAATGCTTTCTGTGTTTGCACCATTATCAAACGAGCAAAACCTGTCGTCTGCTTGAATCTGTTGATTTGGCGGGAAAATGTAGCTGACGCGAATCGCCCCGTGTTTGGAATGCAGACGACATGCAGAAATACAAACTGCAATTTTAATGATTCGTTTTCTTCGTTTGATCAACTGGGCGAAGGACTTGCGTGTTACATGTTAGAAATTGCTGGGGTCTGTGGATTGTGTCCCAGATAGAGACAATCAGATAACAGCTTGTCTGGATGGGAAGCGTAGCTTAATCAAGCTGTACATTAATCTGCCTATCCTCTATGTATCTCCAGTCATCGAGGCTTGTGGCAACACATTTTTCTCACAGAACTAACTAAAATGCATATTCATCATATCCTCCAGATGAAATTGCAATTAGTGAATATATGTTACCTGTATGCGAGGTGCATCAATGGATAGATCTTATTTCGTTCATATTTGTTTTGTCTCTGGTACTGACTTAATTATTTGACAATCTGAATGTTTTATATTTTTAGGAATAAACACATACAATTTCGATCCGCATGCTGTGGCAATGGATTATCGGAGTGTTGGCTTCCGTGAATGTGCGGCCGAAGTTGCCCGTTACATGGTGGCTGTAGAGGGTATGGACCTACAGGACCCTCTTCGTTTGCGCCTGCTGAGTCACCTTCAATGTTATTCCGCCCAGAGAGAAGCCGCAGCCAAAGCTTCACTTCAGAATTCTTCTTGGAGTTCCATGACTCCGCATTCTGGCTTCAACTCTCAGTACGGCAGTGCTACCATGTCAGGCATGAGTGGAATGATTACATCACAGCATGTTGGTCAATCGGAACATCTTTCCTCTATGTCTGCACACTCGGGACACTCCGGAGTTTCATCGTCAGTGTCGTTCAGCGAATCTCGCCTCAGTCAGTCTGACAGCGCCGCTTCTATTCATGGACATATGCGGCTTCCGACTGCCGGTGTTGGTGGGCAGGTCCCTTCAATGAACTCTTCGACATCACAGGTTTCTCAAATCTCACCCCCGCTCCTCTCATCTCTACCACAGCTTCACAACCAGTTCCCAGTGTCGCTCAACGTGAACTCAGTGTCGTCCATGATGTCGCCAAACTCAGGCCCTATCTACAACCCTGCCTCTTCCGCCAACCAGCACTCCCATTCTGTCAAACCATACCGACCATGGGGCGCTGAACTTGCCTACTAACCAATGTACGAATTACATCGAAATGGGACAAATGCAATATATTTATTTGTATATTTTGTACAAGATAGTTTTACTTTATTTTATATACTTCATGCATGGTGAAAAACTATATGCTATGCAAGTGACATTTGGATATTACAGTGAAGATGTTATATATTGTGCCTATCGACTTCGCTTGTTCCAAACTGTGTCAGTGACCAGTGTTCAAAGGAACCAGTGGTACATGTGCCTGTCCAAAACTCCTGGGTAGGTTCACCAAGTTTCATGTACTTGATACTGTGTGGAACACTGTAGATATTAGTAAGCTATGCAAACCTGACTATGCAACATATCAGATATTTATATAGAAAATTGACAGTTATTTACATTTTATTTATTTCTATACTTGGAGTGCTTTTATTTTTAAATATTTGTGTGTGCATATTGACTAAATGTTTGCTCAGAGACTCACCATTTATGTCTTCCACAATACGAATGGCCTGATTGTTGTAATTTAGACCATGTTGTCTCTGTGTCATTCTTTCCTGGTCTGCGATGCAATAAAAGCGTTGGTTGTTATACAATGTTACAATTATTTTCTTAGTTGCAAATGTTAACATTTAAGTGACCATTACCGTACACTTACAATGCAAGAATTCATACCACATGGAGGTATGCGAAAAGCTCATGATCTTATTGCCTTGGTCAAGGGGTCTTTATACATTTTATCTCCCAAAGGACTAGCCCTGTAGATTACATTTTAAGGAATGTAATACGATATGACCAGAATCATTGTTATTTCATCCACATTAGGTAGAAGTTAGTACAATGAGCAATTATCTAAAAGGTGACGAAAAGATGTAGGAAACTTAACCCTGTTTATAGTTCTGTGAATTCTTTTCTTAAAGCAGAATCGATTGTACAACCAGCCATACATTAATACGGGTACGTATTATTTGGCCATTGTTCCGACAGTCATTGTTTAGCACTGTCCAGTACACAAGGGACGTTTCTGTTTTTGTGCTCTTTGCCACAGTAACATTTCTCTTACTTGACCAATTTCACTCTGTACTACGGTCCTACGGTTTTCTGGGTATGATTAGAATGTGTTACAACAACGAAATATTGTTAACAGGTGTTACAAAGCTGAACTGGCCTTCACATCACTTGAGCAAAAGCTTACGAAACCTCCGGTTCTTGCTTTTTTTATTCCCCTCGTCCATTCATACTCATCGCTGATGCTTCCAATACTTCAGTCGGGTACATCTTAGGCCATAAGGTTAATATTTAACGCCATATCGGCAATATTTCAGCCATTTCTTGACGAGAGTAAATCTGACATTAATAGAAATACGTCAATACAATAAAACATGTCGTCGTCAATGTACAGTAAAACAACTCAAATATCACACATAGATCTAGAATTAAAACTAGCATGTAAAGTTAAAATAACAGCCCTATTCATGACAATACAATGTAAAAACGGGCGATAGATCGCCAACAACTGATGGTGGATCACCATACTAGTGACAATGGGGACTTACAGTACCTCTACTATCAGCATGGGCCGTGCCTGTATTTACACCATCCCTTCTTTGTATTTAGATTTAGCAATCACTTTAAAAAAAACAAATATACTACGATAAATAGTTTGGTAGTTCACACTTTACTTTGAATGTTTTAGGACTGACGGACCCTCTCAGGAGGGCAATGTACAGTACTTTAATCCCCATTGAGGACAAAGCCCCTAACAATCACAGTTGTTAATATGTGATGGAAAAATCAATACAGTCAAGCAGCAAATTTCGACCGTGATTCTTTCCTCACAAAGCATAAAAAACGGATGATCCTCACCTTTTTAATAAACATACTTGTTTATATCCTGAATGCCCAATTCGGCATCGCCGTATGACACATCTTAAAATCTGGACTGACAGCCCAAACAGGTGTAACCAATAGTTGGTTTTGTTGCATGTAATGTTTTTCGCATTAGATCCCGTATGTAGCTTCTAATAAGTCACTGTAAGGTATCAGAAGTGGTGTCACAGATTTTTTGAGCGCTGCCTTTGGGACCGTTCATTATTTATGGCTATAGGGTGTGATGGTGATTTTAGGAGTGGGGGTGGGGGTGTTATCATTTTTGTACACCTGTACTACGGGATGGGTCAGCAATTTTATACATGGCATGCAGGGGGTTCACTTTCTTTGAACAAAAGTTTTATGCACATTTTAGTTGTGCTTCTCCATAAGGGTAACCATCACCTTCCCCCGGTCCCTAAGGAGCAGAATCAGCCACTGTGTTACCCGATATTCCAACATGGCTGGATAACCGACAGAAGACGATGTCATGTTGGCCAGTAGATCATTTTGTTATTTGAGAAAAGTGGATGTTTATTTGACATGTTTTAATGGCATATAGGCAAGAAAGAGATTATAATTTATCATTTATATTTAAACTGTTTGCTTCGGCTTCGGCTGTGAAAATGAAACTGTTGTCTGGTAATCTTGAAGAAATTGTTCTGGATCCAATGATAATGGCACTAGCAACTGCGCCACCATCCTTGGATCCATTTTTAGCCTTTTCTAAATTCCACCTTGATGATGGAGGAACATCAAAGGGGGTCACATGATTTTGTGTTGTTGGTAAATGGTCATTTTCACAGAGGTCGCCATGGACTGGCCAATCACATCACTCCGTATGCTGGCGTCTGTAATTGACAAACCAAGAGCTGAATACTTTCCTATGCAAGGATGTAAATATGTGTTTCAACCATCATTATAAATGCATAAATCATTATTTGAAATGAAATCATCAAGTATTTTACCTTTAGTGTTTGTACCACCCCATAGCGGGTTGTTGCCATTTTAATCACCTAGTGGCACCCCATTAGTCATACGACCCATTAGTTATACGCCTTAATAAACACATGTCATGGCTGATTGCTCTACATATGAACCCTTAGTTCGTCTGTTGGTAATGGAATGACCTACGATGTCAGATGCACATTCAGATTCTTCAGTCAGTGAAAACTTGGGCTATATGCCCCTCGTCACCATTTTGCAGTGTATACAGGATAGGATATGGTTATCCGGTTACAAATGGTTTCTTTAGAAATAGGGTTTAAAAAATGTTTGAAATTAAAACGAAATAATATTCATCTCCAATTACATTTACATTATTTTCTTTACAATAGATACAATATCTTTTCTCCCTATCACTATTTTCATAATGACCACCTTCATTTTCTTTGTTAATGACGTGAAATTTGAAATGCCTAACAGTGTTTGGATAGAAAGCATCTAAGTATAATTCATATCCAAATTCACATATGATATTACTGTATAGCCATACTTTACTACTTGAAGTAATGTCATGACACCATTCCTGAATAAAACAATCAATTAAACGTTGCTTAAAAAGACAACAAAAGGTACCAACACATTCTGGATCGCACCATACATTTCCAAAACCATTTATAGATAAAACCTTTTTTAACACCAACTTTTTGACATTATTACAGGAAAACCAAGTTCTATGGAGAGTCAACTGATTTATTGCAATGAGTGCGACGTTTCGGTGTAGGTACTAACACTGTTATCATGCAAGTTGCGTGATAACAGTGTTAGTACCTACACCGAAACGTCGCACTCATTGCAGTAAATCAGTTGACTATCAATAGAACTTATAATTAGTTTGACTTCACCTATACAACTTCTAAAATGCCTCTCAAAGACGACATTGTTATAATGAGAATACAACCATTCATAGGTTAATATACGTATACAATTTGATGTACTTTGCAGTTTGAACTGAATATAGAAACAGTTACCTGTATATGTAATTATATTACCTAGGTGCATGTAGTTAAATTCATTTTCGAGTAACAGTTACGATTCTCCCATCTTAGGTATATACTAAGCAGCAAAAGAAACATCAGTTTGGAATTTTCCTTCCTAGAAACGGATAACTGTAAACTCATTTAATGTTTTGATTGTATATTTTTGACATCATCTCCAACTTTACCTGAGCAAAGACATTCCTTCCCAAACAAGATGGTACGGTGTTCTCCATGTTTTTCATGCAACTTATGCTGCACGTGCTGCTCACAAGGACCAGCCCTATAAAATGCACCCCCAAACCTGGTTGGAATATTCACATTACAACGTCAGCAAGATTGCGCGACTCACGACAGCTCAGAGGAACGAGGCACTAGGAAGACTTGAAGCTGGCCACACTGCACAAGCCGTTGCCAATCACTTCCAGGTCAACGTTCGGACCATCTACAGGCTGCAGCAACGTTTCCAGGCCACCAACACAACAAATGATCGCCCCTGTACTGGCAGACCAAGGGTGACCACAAAACGATAAGACCGCCATGTTGTGCGACAGCATATAGAGAATCCCTTCATGCAGGCATCCGAAACAGCACGCCAGACAGTGGGAACACACGGAAGGCCAATCAGTA
>VKKT01001967.1:158579-168958 GCA_008038995.1 Haliotis laevigata | reverse complement strand
TCACCTCTTACGACAAACATGGGTTACTGAAGATCAATATTCTAACCCGGACCTTCACTGGTATGGTATTACAGGTGTCTGGAGCTCTGAAGGGTTGTATCATGATAGTATGTCATCATAGGATGTCATCATAGTATGTCTTCATAGTATGTCATCATAGATGATATCATAGTATGTCATCATAGTATGTCATCATAGATGTCATCATAGGATGTCATCATAGATGTCATCATAGTATGTCATCATAGTATGTCATAATAGGATGTCATGATATAATGTCAGCAGAGTATGTCATCAGAGTATATCATGTAAGTGTGTCATCAGGCTATGGCGTCACAGCATGTCAGCATATGGCATTGGAGTACGTTATCAGGGAGTGTCTCCAGAGCACATGTTTCGTCTTGAATGCTAACAACGTGCTTGGCGTAAAGTCAAAGAGTCAAAGAAATAGATACGTGTATGTCTTGATGACCAGATATGCTCACGCAAACAGATCGCGCAATAAAGCGTGTTAGTATCTCTTCGACTGCAAAATATATATCCATACTCAAGCAGGTCTCAGCGATATTTGTGTAGTCCGTAAGACTTGCATTAGACACAATATCTTTCGTTTCACAATATGCTTAGGATTTGTATTTAACTAACCCAGCAAAACCTCAGTACCAAAGTCTGTTTACCTATTTACTTGATATCCCACTAACTGATTTTGTTAAACCACCCGAATTCCCCTGATCTACAACCCATAATATTATTGTTTTGGTGCCATTCAGTGTAACGCTACCATCGCGAAAGCGGATTATCTCGGACCTTAACCACAGTAGTGTATCATAATGAACTAATAAGTTGATACATTTATACAAAACTCAACAAGAAAACCCCTATCAAATATCCGAAATATTGAATACATAGAATCTAAGAATGTAGCCACAACACCTGCAGATTGTATCACCGTTAATCACGCGACTGACTTTGTCCTTGATAAATTGCGATCCCAACGATCCTGACCGACTTACACAAGTCCTTGGCACGTCGCCAGCCATGGATAACCAGTCTTGCCTAGCATGGGTATGTAAACACAGGCGTGGTATAAAAGTAGTTTACGCGTTGCAATACCCCATAGTTGCTACAAGCGTGAGGGAGTATTGACAGTCTGTACAGTTGTGGCACGGGCGATCATTGCTGCTCAAGGTGTTTGAAGATACATCATATTTTTATATGAAGCCAAGGACGTCAGTGGTTATATGAGGACAGAATATGTGAACGGAAAGAAAGTATTTCCGTTTTCTTGTGGACAGTTTTTCCAAAATTGTGTTCGAAAACATTTTCATACTGGTGGAACAAGTTTCCAAGAAGCCATTGTGTAAGGTTGGGTCTTTACAAGGTACATCCGTTAGTACCGAAATGGAATCAAGGGTGTACAAAGAAGCTGTGCAGTCTCTTCATGAACAGGGTAGATCTCCAGAGTATGACATCTTTGACGACGATCACGCACACTGTGAGTCATGTGGTGATGACGAGGCGTACAGTTTCTATAGACGGGAGTCGTTCGGACCACGAGACAGTGAGGAATATACCAGATATGAGTCCGAGGGGGAGAAGGAAGACTCAAATGGTAAACGGACAAGAAAGGATTCCTTACCCAACAGGATCAAGTGGGCGGATGAGTGCAACAAGGAACTAGCGAGACGCAATCCAAGGAAAAAGTATACCAAGAAACCAATACAGATGGCCCCTCTAAAATCTATTCTGAAGCCGAATTGAACGAACGTCCATGAAGTTTCTTCTGATGCCAAAATAAACGAACGTCTCTGAAACCGAAATGAACGAACGTCCCCGAAGCCAAGATGAACGAAAGCCTCTAAAGTCTATTCTGAAGCCGAATAGAACGAATGTCTTTGAAGTTCCATCTGGAGCTGAGTCGAACGAATTTCATCTCAACACAAGGTGTTGATCGTAGTTCTGCAAAACAAAGACAAGGTTAATACGTCTTAATAAGGTTGGAACTGAGAAGAGGGAAGGATCCAAAGATCCATCTGAAGCACCCATGAACTATTGCTGTGCGTATCGAAAAGAAATGATTTAGACACACGCCAACTGAGAGCTCTGTGGTAGAAACACGAACAAAATGAACTTGATAAGAGATACACTAAACTGATCAACTGTTTCCTGTTTGTGTCAACTGGTGATCGGACTAATGTGTTAAGAGATGTAAATGTTTAACTGTTCAGTGATAAGCATGTCGTAGAGATGAAGTGAGCAGGATCCGGGACTGGTCAAGATTACCGTTACGAAGGGACTGATGCAAAACTGAATGACCAAGTGCAATATTGATTTGTAAAGACAATCCTGAAGTTGACCATAAGTGCTCGTATATCGCCTTGGTCAAGCAATAGATAGTGCCATACCATTTGTCTCTGTGGTGTTTGTGATGACGGTTGGACATTGCTCTGTCACCTGTATATAACACTATCGGTGAACAGGTAGTAGGTGCGGACTCAACGTGTGAAACGTTTACAATACCAGTCCATGTCCTCAGTATCATTCAGTGCAGATGTGTGTATTCCATATGTGATTCATAATGTATGCATGCATCAGAGAATTATTGTAATGTATTATAAAAATGAAAATAATGGCATTAAATGACGTATGACAATGTAACTTTTTGTACTTCCTTAGTATAAGAACTAGGGTGACTCTTTGTTGCCATGCCTTGTCCTGTCTTGCCCTGTCTGGCCCTGCCTTGCCCTGTTTGGCCCTGCATTGCTCTGCACTATCTTCCGTTCTGCTCAGCACTACAAACGAATCTTGTTTCAGCATAAATGTCTTATGGGTCTAGAAAATGGTTTGGCGCTTTTATCTACAACTGTTTCCTTGTTACAAAATGTTTTGTACAAGGTACTAATGATTAGTTCTTAGTGATGGAGACAACAATATTCCACTTGTATTGCTGTGACCCGTACATAAATCAGTTTGGAACACACACACCAAATGCTGATAAGGCATTCTGACAACCAGGTGGCACGCGCATTCTGACAACCAGGTTGCCGTTGTACAAAACAACACTACCCCTCATACTATCGTAAATCTGTGTTATGATGTGGGACGCACGGTCTCCCTCGCTTTGTACAATGGCACACTGGTCCATATACATAGCCCAGTGTGTCAAGCATACGCTACTAAGGGCAAAATCACAGGTGTCTTTTACAAGTAATACGAATGATATATAATAGAACATATGTAAAAGGAATAAAGAATGGATAGAATTATTTCCAATCGATTTCCGAAAGATGGACACCATCTGGTACGATGGCACGTCAGATTAGCCGGCTAATTCGATTACTCGTACATGTGATCATCACGTCTCGCCACCACATTCCTCTACTTGTCGCCAAGTGAAACATAATCTACAAACACGACCGCTGTAGCCTAGTGGTTAGCCTAGTGGTTGAAGCGTTCAACCGTCACGCGAAAGACCCGTGTTCGATTCCCCATATGGGTGCAATGTGTGAAGTCCATTTCTGGTGTCCCCCGCCGTGATATTGCNGCACATGTTTCGTCTTGAATGCTAACAACGTGCTTGGCGTAAAGTCAAAGAGTCAAAGAAATAGATACGTGTATGTCTTGATGACCAGATATGCTCACGCAAACAGATCGCGCAATAAAGCGTGTTAGTATCTCTTCGACTGCAAAATATATATCCATACTCAAGCAGGTCTCAGCGATATTTGTGTAGTCCGTAAGACTTGCATTAGACACAATATCTTTCGTTTCACAATATGCTTAGGATTTGTATTTAACTAACCCAGCAAAACCTCAGTACCAAAGTCTGTTTACCTATTTACTTGATATCCCACTAACTGATTTTGTTAAACCACCCGAATTCCCCTGATCTACAACCCATAATATTATTGTTTTGGTGCCATTCAGTGTAACGCTACCATCGCGAAAGCGGATTATCTCGGACCTTAACCACAGTAGTGTATCATAATGAACTAATAAGTTGATACATTTATACAAAACTCAACAAGAAAACCCCTATCAAATATCCGAAATATTGAATACATAGAATCTAAGAATGTAGCCACAACACCTGCAGATTGTATCACCGTTAATCACGCGACTGACTTTGTCCTTGATAAATTGCGATCCCAACGATCCTGACCGACTTACACAAGTCCTTGGCACGTCGCCAGCCATGGATAACCAGTCTTGCCTAGCATGGGTATGTAAACACAGGCGTGGTATAAAAGTAGTTTACGCGTTGCAATACCCCATAGTTGCTACAAGCGTGAGGGAGTATTGACAGTCTGTACAGTTGTGGCACGGGCGATCATTGCTGCTCAAGGTGTTTGAAGATACATCATATTTTTATATGAAGCCAAGGACGTCAGTGGTTATATGAGGACAGAATATGTGAACGGAAAGAAAGTATTTCCGTTTTCTTGTGGACAGTTTTTCCAAAATTGTGTTCGAAAACATTTTCATACTGGTGGAACAAGTTTCCAAGAAGCCATTGTGTAAGGTTGGGTCTTTACAAGGTACATCCGTTAGTACCGAAATGGAATCAAGGGTGTACAAAGAAGCTGTGCAGTCTCTTCATGAACAGGGTAGATCTCCAGAGTATGACATCTTTGACGACGATCACGCACACTGTGAGTCATGTGGTGATGACGAGGCGTACAGTTTCTATAGACGGGAGTCGTTCGGACCACGAGACAGTGAGGAATATACCAGATATGAGTCCGAGGGGGAGAAGGAAGACTCAAATGGTAAACGGACAAGAAAGGATTCCTTACCCAACAGGATCAAGTGGGCGGATGAGTGCAACAAGGAACTAGCGAGACGCAATCCAAGGAAAAAGTATACCAAGAAACCAATACAGATGGCCCCTCTAAAATCTATTCTGAAGCCGAATTGAACGAACGTCCATGAAGTTTCTTCTGATGCCAAAATAAACGAACGTCTCTGAAACCGAAATGAACGAACGTCCCCGAAGCCAAGATGAACGAAAGCCTCTAAAGTCTATTCTGAAGCCGAATAGAACGAATGTCTTTGAAGTTCCATCTGGAGCTGAGTCGAACGAATTTCATCTCAACACAAGGTGTTGATCGTAGTTCTGCAAAACAAAGACAAGGTTAATACGTCTTAATAAGGTTGGAACTGAGAAGAGGGAAGGATCCAAAGATCCATCTGAAGCACCCATGAACTATTGCTGTGCGTATCGAAAAGAAATGATTTAGACACACGCCAACTGAGAGCTCTGTGGTAGAAACACGAACAAAATGAACTTGATAAGAGATACACTAAACTGATCAACTGTTTCCTGTTTGTGTCAACTGGTGATCGGACTAATGTGTTAAGAGATGTAAATGTTTAACTGTTCAGTGATAAGCATGTCGTAGAGATGAAGTGAGCAGGATCCGGGACTGGTCAAGATTACCGTTACGAAGGGACTGATGCAAAACTGAATGACCAAGTGCAATATTGATTTGTAAAGACAATCCTGAAGTTGACCATAAGTGCTCGTATATCGCCTTGGTCAAGCAATAGATAGTGCCATACCATTTGTCTCTGTGGTGTTTGTGATGACGGTTGGACATTGCTCTGTCACCTGTATATAACACTATCGGTGAACAGGTAGTAGGTGCGGACTCAACGTGTGAAACGTTTACAATACCAGTCCATGTCCTCAGTATCATTCAGTGCAGATGTGTGTATTCCATATGTGATTCATAATGTATGCATGCATCAGAGAATTATTGTAATGTATTATAAAAATGAAAATAATGGCATTAAATGACGTATGACAATGTAACTTTTTGTACTTCCTTAGTATAAGAACTAGGGTGACTCTTTGTTGCCATGCCTTGTCCTGTCTTGCCCTGTCTGGCCCTGCCTTGCCCTGTTTGGCCCTGCATTGCTCTGCACTATCTTCCGTTCTGCTCAGCACTACAAACGAATCTTGTTTCAGCATAAATGTCTTATGGGTCTAGAAAATGGTTTGGCGCTTTTATCTACAACTGTTTCCTTGTTACAAAATGTTTTGTACAAGGTACTAATGATTAGTTCTTAGTGATGGAGACAACAATATTCCACTTGTATTGCTGTGACCCGTACATAAATCAGTTTGGAACACACACACCAAATGCTGATAAGGCATTCTGACAACCAGGTGGCACGCGCATTCTGACAACCAGGTTGCCGTTGTACAAAACAACACTACCCCTCATACTATCGTAAATCTGTGTTATGATGTGGGACGCACGGTCTCCCTCGCTTTGTACAATGGCACACTGGTCCATATACATAGCCCAGTGTGTCAAGCATACGCTACTAAGGGCAAAATCACAGGTGTCTTTTACAAGTAATACGAATGATATATAATAGAACATATGTAAAAGGAATAAAGAATGGATAGAATTATTTCCAATCGATTTCCGAAAGATGGACACCATCTGGTACGATGGCACGTCAGATTAGCCGGCTAATTCGATTACTCGTACATGTGATCATCACGTCTCGCCACCACATTCCTCTACTTGTCGCCAAGTGAAACATAATCTACAAACACGACCGCTGTAGCCTAGTGGTTAGCCTAGTGGTTGAAGCGTTCAACCGTCACGCGAAAGACCCGTGTTCGATTCCCCATATGGGTGCAATGTGTGAAGTCCATTTCTGGTGTCCCCCGCCGTGATATTGCTGGAATATTGCTAGAAGCGGGGTAAAACTAAACTCGCTCACTCACTCACTCTTAGCTGTAGCGATCGGAGGCAATGGGGTAGCATAGTGGTTAAAGCGTTCGCTCATACAATGTGAAACCCACTTCTGGTTACCTTTGCTGGAACACTGCCAAAACCAGCTAGAAACCAAGACTAAGACCGTACCGATGATGATGTCTGGCTGAGTACATCAACAAACTTGGAGAGTGGGTGAACTGGAGAACTTCGCTATACACCGTACCTGGCAATATACTAGTTTATCACAGCACCCTTTATAACATTATTTTGGGCAACAAGATATGCACAATCAGCCAGAGCATTCTATCACCGGTATAGACAGCCTCATATTTGCGGCAATATGAGATGCTGGTATTTACTTGGGGCCTCAGAAGACACACGACCCGTGAAGATTTGGGTTAGAACTGCTTTTCAGTAACCCATGCTTGTCGTAAGATGCGGCATCGGGAGGTCAGGCTCGCTGACTTGGTTGACACTTGGTATTGCAATTGCTCATGCTGTTGATCACTGGATTGTCTGGTCCAGACTCGATTATTTGCATTCCGCTGCCTTATACAGTGTAGATGGAATATACGTTTTTAACAACAAACTAACCAACCAACCGGAGGACACACAGAATTTCTGCAACGAACGTTGATTGAAAAAAATATGGGTTTCTTGACGTCAGCAGTGAGCCCTATCTGGGTGAGATTAGTGACCGAATTTCGCTTGTCAGACTCCAAGATTGATAAAACACCAACTCCCTGAGCCCAGCTTTCGCCGCGACACCGCACACCGAGATATCAGCCACTACAGAAACCCACGTGTGGCAGTTCACCAAGGAGCTTTGAAAGTATTGATTGGAGTGAGGGAGTGTCGATAATTGCTTGAGACTTTATCACGGCTGAACGTGGCTGACACTTGAACAATTAACCAAGTGAAATTAAAGGTATCTAAGTGCTGGAACATGGCAGCCAGTGGTAGGGCTACCTGGTGCGTGTAGATAGCAGGAACGAACCGGATCTCGAAACATTATTCACAGAATACTGACACCTGCATGTTCCTGGGTCCAGTGAGATACCACTACTGTCGGGCAAACGAAGGCAGATACATGGAGGTGGCCCTAATATCGATGTATTCAGTGTTGTTATTATGGTATCTTGGGTTATGCTATATATTATACATCAATGGGAATCTCACAAGTCAGCCTTGTAACTTTTTAAAAGTACATTTAGATTTGCTTAGCTGTCACTGCATAATTAAATGGATACATTCACGACATATGTTCTATTGTTATGTATGTTTGAGGGTAACTCGAGACAGATACTCCGTGACTGCGCAACTTCTGGGGTATTCTTGCACCTTCGTATGGTGATCTACCTTCAGTTGTTGGCGATCTACTGTCCCTTGTCGACAGATTGTATGCTCTAATATTATCTATTATTTACGTATGACCAGTTTTAGTCACGATATGGCAGAAATGTGTGCCGATGTGAATATAAATTTTAAATCACTCACTCACTTGTACCTTTGTCAATAACGGCAATATGATGTAAACTGGCATTGCGTATTATGGGTCACGTGATCACACATATAAAAGTATTTACAAACTTAGAAAAACACTACCAAAGAAGACGATATTGGCATACACCGACCCGGGAGGGCAATGAGGCATGTACATCTCTGTGACATGAAACGCATTGAAGTTGTGAATGTACCTTATCACTGCAGTCAGCTATCGGCATCGCCACTGCTTTACTGTCTGAGAGTGAACCGAGTTTGTCGCCCCTTTTAAAGCGACCAGCTTCCTATTGGAAGTGCAATGGTACTGATGAACCCAGAAACAATCAGGTTCACTCGTAAAATGACGGGGTGGCTGGGGTTGGGCTGGGGGAATATCATAACAGGTGGGGTAGCCTAGCGGTTCAAACGTTGCACGTCAAGCCGAAGACCCGGGTTCGATTCCCCTCAAGAGTACAACGTGTGAAGCCTATTTCTGGTGTCCACCGCCGTGATATTGCTGGAATATTGCTAAAGGTGGTATAAGATTCACTCACTCATAACAGAATCTAAGCCAAGGTGCATGCGTACTTAAATTCCAGTTGCCTTAAAAGACCAGAGTCAAGGCGCAGGAGACCAATCTTAATCACATTCCAAACGACTTGGTTCCAATCTGATAAATGTGACAGTGCCATGAAATCCAGGAGACATACGCCGTACTGCACCGAAACATACTTGGTGGTGTCCACAATCATATTTGTGGCTTCGGTTTCAAACGTATTATGTTGTTACACGAATACCCTACCTTCCTAGTTTATCTCATCTATATCTACACAATGTGTATGTCTTCTTTGAGACTGGTCTATTTCAAGCTCCCGAGTTTATAATCCTGGAATAGACAATACAATCACAGCGTGTGTCAGCATGTCTTAACGTTGTCACACGCATATTGACATCGAAACCATGTTCTCAGGAAGAACCTATATTTAGCCCTCCTTATATTATCCCAATTCAATTATAGCCCAAACTGAAACAAACCCCAACCGTGACCTAGGTGACCGAACCAATAAACAGTTCATCGTCTCAAAATAAAATATAATGGATGCTAAAAACAATTTCATAATAGTAAATATTTTTGTTATTTTAATCACGTGTTGCCATGAGTTAAAGCGTCGGTTCGTTAAGCCAAAACACCGAGTTTGATGCACGTAGGATGGAATCATTTGTATTCTCATTGAATTGCCCAGACAGACATCATTCCTCCAAGTTTGTTTTCGATGGTTGTCTTGCGCTGACCTAAATACACGTATCTGCTTGACAACCGCTGTGGGGGGATGTTCAAGTGTGGCGCTGTTTCCCATGGGGTGTCTATTTTGACAGGGATTTCGGCGTAGTCGATTTCACTATGGGCACAGATATATATATATATGATTTGAAGTGGCAAAGTAGGATTAATTTACTAGACATGTATGTTATTTACTATCGAATCGTACGCATGTAGTGCTTGCTTATTCAATGGCCTGATCCTTTCTTGGAACGTAGGCTGTGCGTCTTAAAACAAGTATTAACGACGAACTTAAACGTCGTACATCGCCAATCAGGTGAGGGGACCAATTACAAAATGCTTAAACGTAACCTAACCAATGTACCTCGTGTAATTCTGTTGCCGTCTCTCTTGGAGTGAGAGAGTATGGTTTTACGCTGCTTTTAGCAATATTTCAGCAATATTACGGCGGGGGACACACAAATAGGCTTCACACATTGTACCCATGTGGGAATGGAACCCGGGCCTTCGGCGTGACGAGCGAACGCTTTAACCAGTAGGCTACCCCACCGACCTTGTCTCTCTTGTATACCATACCATTTGATCGCGACCTAAGGATGACCTCAACATGCACACATTGCTTGTGTTTGGGGATTTGCTCTTCAGCTTATTGATTACTAATCCACCGACCATACATTTCACAAACGTGTAATAAGATTTGCTTATATTCCCCAGCCTGTATATTTCACTGATAGGAGAATTAGAACTGTCACAGGAATAAAATGTATGTCGAGTCCTTGTGGCGAAAATTGGGGTTAGAACTGACCTTGAGCAACCCACAGGGGCGTGTCACGCTTTGAAACAGCGTTAGAAAGACATATAGGTACATAGACCCTACC
>VKKT01001967.1:104849-115333 GCA_008038995.1 Haliotis laevigata | reverse complement strand
TGTCTGGTCCAGACTCGATTATTTACAGACCGCCGCCATATCGCTGGGATATTGCGGAGTGCGGCGTAAAAAACTAAACTCACTCACTCCCTCTCGGGTGACTAGGGTAAGTGTTAGTGTTATCGATCAGTCTTTTGTTTGATTTTAACTTGAACCATAATAGAGCTGGGATATTGATGATCACGAATGAATGCTTCAAATATACATATTCTCATTCAGGAAGGGAAGTGTCATTGCTGACTTTCAAGTAACACCCTCTTCCGGGACTGTCAGCGAACAGGAGCTGAAAAGCGATACCAAAACGTTCTTCAAGTCTATCCAATCAAACGGCTCTTTGGGAAACGTGGTTGTGGACCCAGGGTACCTAAAAATCACCAATCCTGCAGGTTCGTTGAACATTTCCAGTGTAGACAGGAAACATTTATTTAAACGTAAAACAGACCCTACATCAAGGCTGTTCATTCCACTTCCATAGCGTGTGTATGGAGGGAGATAACTGTACTCGGGGTAAAGGAAGGGCATTAACATACATCATTGTGTGATGGCGTGATGGCGTCTGAACAGAAGCAACAAGAAACCATTATGTCTTCGATGGTGATGGGTTGGATACGGATATCGCGCTTGTGTTTTGGACCTTTGCAAGTTTTCTTTTTCTATATTTGAAGTTTATAAATGTTTATCACATTAAACTATAGTGAATACATTTTCTTACCCAGTGCTTTATTGAGTGAGAGTGAGTGAGTTTAGTTTTACGCCACACTCAGCAATATTCCAGCCATATGGCGAGTAAATAATCGAGTCTGGACCAGACAATCCAGTGATCAACAGCATGAGCATCGATCTACGCAACTGGGATACAATGACATGTGTCAACCCAGTCAGCGAGCCTGACCACCTGATCCCGTCAGTTGCCTCTTACGACAAGCATGGGTTACTGAAGATCAATATTCTAACCCGGACCTGCACGGGTCTTTACTGAGAATAATGCATTGGTAATTGTTGTAAAATGCACGTGTAACATTTGCATCCATTTGCTATAGATGTTGTTCTGATATTGAGACTTATGGCATTTTACAAGAAGATTTTACAAAAATCAAAACATTTGGAACAGATCGTCTAAACTTCTGCATGCTGACCAATACCTACAAGAGTTTTAACACCGCTTCTTTTAGTTAATATATATATATCCACACTCACACAATCTGTACCTTTATTCCATATACAGATGATGATATGGATGATCACATGGTTCTCACCCTCCTTGAGAAGATTGTCATCGGAGTCAGCGTTGCTTTTATCGCCGTCGGCATCGTCGTGTGCATCTGTAAGATCAAGGAGATGAGGACTATGAAGTCGTCTTCGGTAAGCAGTAATGTCACATGTCAGTTGATAACATGACTGAACGCCTATCCTTTGTTATCTCGCTATAAATCACAATACTGAGACTGGTCCGTGTTGAGTCACAGAATTCATTCATCTGAAGAATGGCAACTATAGCAATCATATTTTAAGCTTCTTCTTGGGTCGTTGTGAAACTACCACAGCACTTTGTCATATGCGGTTTGGAGTCATTGGATTATCGCCCTTGCTGTGACAAGCGCACCGCTTCAAGGGATCCTTGTCAAAACAACCTGTTCAATTCACCGAATCACTGACTTTATGAATGTGAACTGCACTTAAGGTTGCTTTATGTGTGTTGAGAGCGCACAGTTTTAATCCTGCATTGTCTCCGATTCTTCCGTTTTATTTTTAAATGTTGCAAATATTTCCAACAAAAGACCTTAAATAAGGTCTGGACTCCCTATGAACAAAAATATAACCTCAAAACTTGCGTTGAAGAAACACATTATTAATTCAGAAATAGATCATTCTAAATAAGAAGACACGTATAGCAAGAATCAGTTAATTGATACATTGTGTGGCATGAAGTAGTTTCAACTGGACTGGGTTACTTTCACGAACCATCTACTACTGTAATTTAGATGACAATGCACCGTAACGATAGATTAAGACATCGATTAACCATCTCAATACAGTGAGTGGTTTCAACATGATAATGATCTTCAAAACCATAGTTAGAACATATAGCGGGCTCTTAATACCCGCGTGTAGTGCAATAGAGTATAGTATTGCCCTCAACTATTACAGTAAAAGTATAAAGACAGAGTCAGTGAAATGAGAGATGGTTATCTATGTTTCTCTCTGTGTTTCTCCCCAGATTATAATTTCAACTATTCAAAACGTTCAAAGTAAATAATTGGCCGATCAATTGATCCGGATTCGCCATCTTGACAGTGTAATGAGAATAAATTTCAACATAGATACATCAGATCACGGCTGTGATAAATTTTCGCAGCTTTCTTATGTTAGCCAACTAAAAAGTACACTTCATTGCAGGATAAAGTAGTCCTTAATTTGAGTAGTATACGGAATTATTAATCGACAACCTCATTCTCTTGTCCTAAATAAATGGTTTTATGGAAGATTCAAATTAATGAATACACGAAGGTAACGATAACTATATGTCTCACTATTTACCATCACAGCTGGCAAATGACAACTTTGCATTCAAAAATGGATCATACGAGTTTTATAGAAGCAAGAAGGACCAAGCAGTCAACCCTAGTGAACACCAAGTAAAAATGTTTTGGTAAAATCGGAATTTTACTCCATCATTCTGTTTATTGTTTTGCGTGGTCTTCTTACAACTCTTGCATCCTGCTTTATCTTCATAAATTTTTAATATTATATCCCATTTTATCTTTTTTATTGCATGTTGGTTTTTCCAGAAGTTTTGTTTATACTTAATGGTATCCTGGTTATGGAGGTGAAGGTTATACAGGGCTGGGGTTTGACTTGGACATACACTGAAAGGAAAACGAACTTTAGAATATTCAGTTTTCTGAGTTTCTTATATAATTTCAGTTTAATCATTTGTTGTTCGCTTCATTTGTTTCACTTTGGTGGTATATTTGACTGCTTATTTTGTTTTAGTCCATTAATTACAGGCGGCATATTTACATGTGATTAATATTATGGCATTGGAATAAGTTCTCCTGGCATACTTCCAGTGCCTCACGTACCCCAAGATGAATCTTACAATAAACGATGTCAAGGTAGGCTTTATAGAGGAGATACAATAAGGTGGAAATAAAATCAAAGAGTGTGAAAAAGAGGGCTAGATGGTGAGATGGGATCATCATAAGACCGAAATTGGATGTGAAAGAGAACGACATATATGATGTTAAAGACATCCATATTAATAGGATACAAAAATTCCGTATTCTATTAAGTTTGCACAGCACGAATTGGATCAAAAACACTTCACTGGTTTGGGGTTTGCAGGGAGGGCTACAGACAGTTTTAGCTCACCAAAACCTTAAGACAATATGAACATTACATTGTTGTTGACTAATGTTTTGCTATTTGCATATGCTTAAGATATGCATGTTGGTCAAGCTTTCTTGTTCATGCATAGTTCTGTTCGTATACATCATGACAAGGCAGCTGTTATGTTCTTGCACGCTGTTCTTGCTCTTGAATTTTCACTATGTATTACAAGCTTATTAAACACATTTTAATGTTTGCGTGTGGGTGCGTGCGATCCATCTGTACCTTTTTATGATCATTCCGTTCCCTTCCTTTTGAACCCCATGATGAAACTTTAATCGGAATCAAGTGAGGTGCGGTCTCTTGATACTATGTCTTGTCACTTTCGTTGTGTTTTTTTGTAAAACAGATGCCTCAACAGATGACTAAAAAGGCGCACCCACATCAATTATATTACCAAAACAGAATGGAGAAAGATTTCAGCAAAAATGCCGACCCTGAAAAAATGATTCGGTAAACACCTGTCAAATTTCATGGAATTGTATCAGGCTGCGCTTTCACAACACACTTGCTCTACTGACGTTACTTCTATGCAAGCTTTTCTCACGAAGAGAGATGTGAAATTTGTATTAACACTTAATTAACCTCTGAACAAACAGCTAGAGTTTTTCTCGTTTTCAAGGTCACAAGACTTATGACTATATACTCACCTTCTGAACTGATACTCAACTATCTGGTCCTATAGTGGCGATTTATTTGAATGGATGGTGTAGGGAGTAACAGATTTGTGTGGCAGAGATCAGTATGTGAGTGGGTGTTGGGTGCTTACGGTGTGTATCCGCAATTTCCTAATTAGTGAGTTAACTCATGTACACGGGTTACTGACAGCAAAATACCTCTCTATGTGGCAGCAATCCTCGTGCCATAATTTTTTCACTACCTAATCACACAGTAGCCTAATCATGATCAGCAGTACCCTTGTGCTGGACGAAATTACACTTGATCAAACGGCCCATAAACGACAAAATGTATAATACAATGTGCTCTTCAACAGTAACCTTCACGTATCGCGCTGGCAGAAACAGAAGTGACACAAAGGTTAAACTGTAGAGAGTTGAGTCCGTTTGGCATGCCAGAACACTACAGTATAACTATAATTGTGGGTTGGAATCACTGATTTGCCAAAGTTTTTGATGTTTCTAGATCTGTAAGAACCATACTCATGACCATGGCTTTCACAACAGAAATCCAGCATCACAATCAAGTTCATACGCCGTTATATTACAGAAATATATATAGCAGCATTGAACTATTCAGACTCACTAACGCACACAAGAACAGCTAGCTTACAGCTGCAGTGGGACTTATGACCAGCTACGTGGACGTTATAAGGTTTTTTAAGGATAGCACAAGATGGGCTGTGTCAATGTTAATAACTCAGGAACATGGCCCAATATCAGTTCATATTACGACGCTAATGCATTTTACGTATGTACATCCACGTGTATATCCATGGATAGTCAAAATATAATTCACTTTCATCTGAACTTGGGTGTCAATTTATTGTTTATATGTTTACAGTTCTCGTATCTTATATTTTTACAGAGTCTAGAGAAGCTTCACAACGGCAGTAACGGTGGCAACGGCAGCAACGGAAGTCAATTACGACATGGGGATGAAAAACATAGATACAGTCCAACCGGAAGTACAAATACGAACTCATCGCGCATGACGTATGACCAGTTCCTTCACACTGTAGCCCATGAGAAGTCGGGGTACCCTAGTGGGCATGGGAACAAGATGTACGATGTTTATGTGCCTTAAATTTCATAAGTGTAACACCGTATGTGCATTCCTATTTTGAACTAAATTCTATATCATTTCAAGAAAATGTATAACACGTATCGACGGAAACAATAATATAGTTTTAATATCACTGTTTATGCCTTCCATAACCGTCTTTTGGTATTCAAACATGTTCGATGGTGTTTAAAATGAAACAAGAAATGTTTTTGTTTTTGTTTTATTATCTGAATGTCTTTGATACGGGTATCATAGATATGGAAGTTAATCGGTTTTTCAGTGTTTCGGCGACTTATGTAATAATATTTAAGTATGTTCTTTCTTTTGTTTGGATGTTTATGCAGTTTTGCAGATTTTTTACTCCTGAAAAATACACTTGTTAGTTAACTTCTGTTTTTCATTTTTAGGAATGAAGTATATTACATGTACAGTTGTATCGCTTGTTTCAAAAAACGCATATGAACTATAAGAGTTATCTTAACACTACGCATGTGAACACATATTTAAACAATACACGTATAAACTGTGAACCAACAGGGAAATATTTTCTGCTCACTCAACTTGTTCAATACGATAAGAACATTACCATTGATATGTACATCAAGATTATATGTGTTTTGTCTGTTTTGTGCAATGGCATTTTACCATCAGGTAATAAGAAATCCATTTGTGTTTTTGTAATTGTAACCGTGTTATTTTGACCATGAGCGCTGGTCGCTGCTGCCTTGTTGTTGAATAGTGAGCTACTCACTCGTTTATGCCATATCCTGGAAACTACACAGGTTCTCAGACATTTAAGGTACAGTGAACGGGGATAATATCTAACATCAGCTTTTATACATAGTTCGTAAAATCCCCATGCGAATAATTATGATTTTGTTTTACCTTCTGTGAAGAGTGGAGTTATGTTGTATATTCACTGATATAAGTGATGTAATTAATTAAGATCTATCTAACCGTTATACGAGCTACTATGGAGATAATGTACCTTCTTTTCAAATTTGAGATCATTGAATTGTTTTGTCCCTTAAAATTAATAAAATCTTAAAAATTGGTCTGGATTGTTTTGTATTCACAAGAAGAGTTATACAGATTCCATGTTGTTGTGGCATCACATATTTCAACAACAGAAACTGGTCTTTTAAAGAGGTCCCGTGCTCATACCTTAGCTTATCAAATCCACACTTTACAAGAACATTCAACGGGTCGAAAAAGGTATCAGCGTGTTCTTGCTTCTATATATGTGGAGGCAGATATTGTTCATCAGAATACTTCTCGCAAGAGCCAATAAAACTCTTCAATCACACTGCTGTCTGTGACGGCTCAATATTTTACTGGCACTTCAACCAATCTGCTGCCACCGACGATCCCAACAAACAACTCGATGTGAGTTCTGATTGTTATGATGCAGGGAAGGCAGCTTGGTCAAGATGGGCTTATTGTTCAAAGTGCTTTAAAATGGATTGTTCATAATGTTAAATGAACGTTACATTTTTAGAATCTCAAACGGACTGAATTCCGTTCTGTAAAAATCATTTGTTTTTGTTCAACAATGTATATCACTATCCCACATAAAAAAACTTGAGAAAAGTCTTCATTCCTTGATTCATGGGGCTTTTTTAAACAAATGTGGTGAACAAAGATGTACCTACATATCTATCTTCAGAGGTTCAGGACAATTTGTAAAAACTGAAAGTTTAGCGAGAAAACAATACGTGAAATGATGGATTTTCTCATTGACAGCATCTTTGTAAATTGTGGGGGTAAAACATTTCGCTAAGAAGTAGCCATCCCCTTTGGCACCAATTGTGCTTCCCTCCTTGCGCATCTGTTTCTTTATGCATATGAATCAGAATTTCTGCTAAATCAAAACAGGGTAATTTGGCCAAGAAGTTTAACTTCAGCTTCCGGTACATCGATGATTTAATATCGTTCAATATTAAACTACCAAATAGCCAATTGCCTTCCACCGGTTTACCCATCTGAACTTGAAATTAAGGAGACAAGTGAGACCGCCTCAACTGTTTCATATTTAGATCTATGCATAAAGATTCAGAGTGACAAAAGGGATGATTTCAACTTTCCAATAGTCACCTTCTCTTGCATATCGAGCAATATTCCAACAGCTCCAGCTTTTCTTGTTTCCATTTCTTTGGGGGTACAATAGAGCGTGCTCTTTTTATCAGGATTTCAAAGAGCGTCATATCACTCTTGCTCAGAAGTTGTTTGATCAAGGTTACAACATTCAAGACCTCAGTAAGGCTTTCAAGAAGTTTTATATTAGATATGTGAAGGAAATTTAAAACATTTGATRYATCAGTGACAAAAAKGATGTCCGATGTAATTCCCCTATTCTGACTTATACCATATGTTCCCGAAYTATTTCAGGTGAACAATTGACTAGATTTAGCATATGTTTATGACATGTGCCACCAGTAGGGCAGAATGCGCTCACCTTTTCGCGAACACCTGGTATCATCACTATTCCATAATGATTTAATAAACACATGCTCTGTCATCGTATCGCATGGTGACAATCACTGAATTGTCTGGTTCAGACCCGATTTGTTTACAAACAACATCATACAGCTGTAATACTGCTGAAACAANTATCTGCTCATGCTATAGTCACAACTGTACAATCGACTCTGCTTCTGACAGATTTCTTATAGATGTGGAAAGGGTTTTGTCGCTTCTATTTTCTAGAAACCCTACACATGTAATATGCATGCTCACGCATATGCATACAATTTTGAAAACGTCGAATCTCAGCACGTCTTTGGATATATAGAGTTTGGTTTTTCATATAATATGTACGTAGGTGTTCATATTTAACAAACGAAAGTTTGCTCACCGATCGAGTTAATAATGCATCACCTCGCAAGCCGAGGGACACTGCTTGAAGTGTGGTCATATGTTAGAGTGATGTTCTTCAATTTTAGAGGAATCTTCACAACAGAAAGGTTAAATAGCACCAGGACATCATTTAAATGACGACAAAATAAGCAGAAAATATACTAAGTCGTAGTGACTGAGAGGGCTAGATGGCTGACTTTGTGTGATGGCGATTAGGTGCCTGACTCTGAGGGTGTAGGTGCGAATCCCGGAAGGGACTCTGCAGTAATATATGTCGGTAGGTTAAATATATATCGTAGAGCTTAATGCCAGTATGGGACATGGATAGGTTTATACACATCAATAGGCTCTAGTTTACGGCCTTTGCCGGATTTCATTACACTATGGCACGGGAGAATCATAGATACCTTCGTGTTTACAGGTTATAATCTTTTAGAATATAGATTGTCGCATGAAATATTTTACGTGAGGACTCTCGACCTTTCTTCACGGGACGATCCGTAACTGAGGTGGGATTAAATAAAATGAAAATTAAAGAGGAACGCGTGACGAAATACACTAACCCTAGCTGGAGACATCTGTTTTCATGAAGCGAGTGAAGAAACGTACAATCCCTCGAGGCTTGGACGAAAGTTACCTTCCACGAACAATGTTAAGTTTGTTTGTTGTTTGACGCCGCACTCAGCAGAAATCATCTTTATGGCGGCGGTCTGAAATAAACGAGTCTGGATCAGACAATCCAGTGATCAACGGCATGAACATCCATCTACGCAAATGGCATACGATACCATGTGTCGACCAAGTCGGCGAGTCTGACCACCCTATCCCGCAAGTCGCCCCTAACGACAAGCATGGGTTGCTGAAGACCAGTTTCAACCCGGATCTTCATGGGTATCTACTGCGAAGTAAGGCACCTCAAGTGTTTTGACTGTCAACTTGATAATTTTCACTGGGCTCAGTAGGGTTTCACATTAATTTGTATCATTCAAATATGCAGTTACCAAACTTCTTGTAACGTTTTCTCTTCGCCCCAGACTTTCAGTGGCATCAAAGTATATTACATTAAGTTGACTATATGAATATATACAACTCTTAACGTTGGGGGCTTTTTAACATTGTATATCCATTTGTATTGTTCTGGTTTGACAAAAACATGAAGAGGGCTTAATCAGATGACCTCTAGTTTGTGTTTGCAATGTTTCCTCGTAAATTTCCGTTATATATCTTTGTCCAACAGCAGGATTCGACGATCAGTAACATGATGGCTGAATGGCTTAATCCACTGTCTACAGAACGCCGATTTCCTAGTTTTAATGTACGAGACTTTTGTTTTTTTTAAGTACTTCCTGTCGCAAATGTGTTGATCTCCGAGAGGACTAACTGATTCCAGACGCCGATCGATTGCATATCTGCATATGGTATCTGATTTCATCGACTGATACCTTGGTTTAAAACACATTATGTTCATCCTTCTTGAACAAAGCAATACCTCATGTGTCTCTGGCACTGGGAGGCAGTGACCAATAAGATTAAGCATGCGCAATGTTAATACATAACTGATCCGTGCAAAATTTCACCGGAAGTGGAAGTAGCTGTAGACTAGCACACTCTTCACACCCTCATCACCCCAAGACGGGAACCAGAACGGTAAGCGTTAACTTTCGATATTCTTGATTCAAGCGTCGATCATTAACACACGCCTCTTCGCTTTAGACAACAGCAACAAGTTGAATGAGGAATGAAGAGATTTCAGACTTCTTTCTTTTTATGTAGGAAAACAGCGCGTGTGTCTACTCGTTCATAATATAAGTTGTGTGGCAATTAGTATTTCCTTAAAGAGACGCAAAGTTTGTTCTGTATAAACATTGTCTCGCACAGAACAGGTATTGTACTGGGTACCCTAGATTTATATGGGCCCAGCAGTTTGTTGATCATTGACCATTCGTAAATCGGTACCGAGACTTCTTTCAGTTGTCAAGTAGGAGTAAATCAACTCATTCAAAACCATTTCTGATTTTGCCTTAGGTTAACATTTGACATAATAACATGGACATGGCAGGTTCTTTTAAAGAAAGTAATTATTACAATGATATATCTTGTAAGTATAATTGCATGGAATTGGCCCTTAGTAACTCCAGATATTTCCGCAACATGTAAGTTCCGGTATTGGACTGTCAAGACTATGTTGTTACTCTACAAGCATCTTCAAGACATATTTTCGGGTAATCAGTCAGGAGACATTTTATAGCTCTCTTAAATCTGGCTTTGTTTGTCTATGATTACACAATGCCATTTAGAAAGTGGTCAAATGCAACATATGTTATATTTGGGATTACACTTTCTTAGGAAAGTACAAATTCTAGTACTTTTTGAGTTGAGCCCCATCTGGGATTCGAACTCACACCCTCAGAGTCAGGCACCTAATCGCCAGCACAATTAACACTTATCAGAGGGGTACACAAAGCCGGCAGTCTAGACTACCAGTTGTCCGACTT
>VKKT01001967.1:81658-97466 GCA_008038995.1 Haliotis laevigata | reverse complement strand
ATCCAGCCCAAGCTGTAACAGGACAAACTAGTTTCAACTTGACTTCCAGATTCACCATCTATTCATTATCTACCTTTTCTCCAACCTAGAAAAATGACTCCTAAAATGAAGGGGCACTATCAAGTGTATGCTTTCCTCTCAAGTCAAGTAATTACAGGACACATATTGATTAATTCCTGGCTTATTAATGTTCTTACCTTCTACAGCCTCTAGTGCATTGTTTATATGCTATTTGTGTTTTATCTTCAACTGGCAGGCACCAGCTTCATCGTGTCAGGATGAACCAGAGTTCATGCATCACTGGTTCAAGGGTTTATGCTCATGACAATCCTATATTGTTCATTCCTTGTGTCTTGTGTCGTCACTAGGTTTCTATTCATGTATTTATCCCTTGTACACCCAATGGAATATTCTGGTCATTTTCTGATGATGAAGGTATCTGATAGTGTCATGAAAATGATTTCAAGGTGAATGATCCAATTCATTTAAGAATTCTTTTTCATACTTTGTGGTAATAGTTATATACTTTTTGTTGCATTAACATTGACACATAAATGCATCATGAAGATACACACCACCAGGTTTTGTGTGATGGTAAATCACTGGTACCAACAAGAGTTACATACAGCACATTGCTCAAAGTTAACACCAAATGTTTTCCCATAGACTTCTATAGTAACGTTATATTTTTTTTTAAATCATCCAGGCTGTCAACACACATTCCATGTACACATGGGTACAGTCTGGCCTTTAAACTACAATAAAAACACAAATTCCGGCTAACTTATCCTGCTAATTTTCCAATCACAGGAAGCGGAACACATCAACCCCAGTTCCGCACCAAATGTCACCTACTGGAAAATATCTGTACACACAATCAGCATAAGTCATGGTGGTAAAGATGACAGCACTAAATACTTAAAATTGTGGTCAGTTTTAATAACTGTATGGATGTGCTTTTAAAAACCAGTAAAATCATACACTATTTCATCCAATCACAGCTGTCACAAGTCTCTGTCTCTTCAGTTGTTTACATACGGTGCTCTCTCAGGGAGCAGGTGATTCTGATTTAGTGTAGTGGAACATCAAATGCACCACTACCACTGCCCATATCAATGTTACACACATTGAGTAAGTGTTAGAAAGCCCATTTCTTGTGTCTCCTGCCATGATATTGCTGGAATATTGCTAAAAGCAGCGTAAAACCGAATTCACTCACTCACTCGCTCACTCACTCTGATCATTTACAGCTTTAAAAGTAGTGAATTAGTCATGCAACTTTTTCCAGTAGCATATTATGCAACGAGATTCAGCATGTGTTTCACAACAGCTGGTAAAGCTTATTTTGCATCAGTAAGAGTCAGCACAGGTTATTGCAAGATTAAAAATCAATACTGAAGTGATATATGAATAGATACATGGGAGGGTATATTGTGAAATGTGTTGTGACAGTTAACTTTGAATGAATCAATACATTGGTGAATCCTGTAAACCATGAGTTGAGATGAGTTGGACTTTATGTCACATCGGCATTATTCCAGCCATATAGTGACGAGATCAAGTTTCAATGCATTACCATTTTAAGTCCAAGGTCCAAAAGAGTTATATTAAAAAAAACATATATATCCATTACATTTCTATTTCAAAACAAAAAATGTCATAGCACCAAATACAAAAGCAAACAATTTGAAAACAATGAACAATGAGGTGTGATTGTGTGTACACTGATAACAAATATACTTCACACATGTGTGTTCATTGGCATTTTTTAGATGGAAATGTATCATCCTATGCACATAAAATCTAGAAACAAGATACCAACAAAATATGAGTTTGTTTAATCAGAGTACTTCAGTTGTATGCAGAATAAATTGTAACATTATTTTTATTCTCAATCAGCAGTATGTCACAGATTATACTGTCCATGTCTGGCTATAGTTCTATGGCATCAGGGCGCGGTTAAAGCATTTGCTCATCTTGCTGAAGACTGAGGTTTGATTCCCCATATGAGTACAATGTGTGAAGCCCATTTCTGGTATCCCCATCATGATATTGCTGGAGTATTGCTATATGGCATCATTATATAGCCATCAAGAGACAAACTGGTCTCCAGGGGGTGATGCTGGAGGTAAGAGGACGAATGGATTGAGTGGTCAGACTTGCATGGTCACTTGGTTTATTGTGTGTCAGTGTGGATCATTGCCCACAACATTAATCACTGGATTGTCTGGTCCAGATTTGAATGTTTTCAGGCCGGGGTTACATAGCTGGAATATAGATGAGTCTTGTGTTAAACAATAAACATAGAAGCATAAGTAGATAGACACAGGTAAACCCAGGCCTACAACTGGCTTACTTGATTCAGTGACTTGTTTGTATGAATGCTATGGTAAGTAAGTGAGGGAGTTATGTTCAACACAGACTCGAACAGTTATATCACAGTGTGTTAGCCAAATTGGGGAGGAAAGATTTTTGTGATGTAGATCATAGACATTTACCACTTTGGTAAAAACATAAACGAGGTGCTGACAAATCTGGAAACATAATCAGGGCAAGCCAGGATTTGAACCCATGATTATAGGATTCTGACATGCCGAAGGGAGGCAACTCTGCACAGCCAATTACGGCACTTTATATGACAGGCCCATTTCCCATTATGAATGTTGTAACTGAAATATTTACTGCTGAAGTATAAAAGTCTCACCACAAAGATCACATGAACTTTCTTATTCTGATGAACTGTACATGTTCATTGTTCTCTGGTTGCATCAGCCATGCTTAAAAAGTTCATCATCTTGAAAATGTGAGTTTTGAATTATGATGATCGCGTGATAGCTACATTTGTATACAGTTTTTGGACGTAACAATGTGTACTCTATCTAAGTTTAAATAATGAATACACAGAAATATAATTATTTTGTATCAAAAATCATTAATAAGCAATATCTATTGCTTAATGAGCATATTGTTTTACATATGCAACTCTTGCAATCACCTTAAAACAAAATCTACTTCTAAACACAACTGCTAAGAGCCAGATCCTAGAATGAAATGCCACAGTGTAATGTGGCCCTCCTGGCTAATCGTGAGATAACAGTGTTTACAAACTTCACAGTTGGTACCACTAGAACCCCATATCTGTAACACTGATCAAGCCAGCTTGATGACCTTGATAACACAGCGTGACATTTACGAGATGTATTATAACTGTCATCAACCACTGAACTGCTGGAAAATCTCTGAAAGACGCATTATCCTAACCGAAACGGAATAAATAGATAGTGTTTTTATCAATCTCATCAGCGGGACATAACATTAAATTGATCATCGACAACCTAGATCAGCATTTATTTCGTCATGTTAGTGTTTTTCCGCGCATCGCTCATCGGTGCCAAATGTAATGATTATTCAGCTAGCAGCAATGTTATTAAATTATTTCGGCCGTTATTGGAAAGATCAAGCAACATATATAAAGGCAGAGTACATACACTGGTGTTTGGTGGGTGGGTTATTATCGAGCCAGTCGTCTGAGGGCAAATACGTAATTAAACGTTATATTGATGTGAGAAAGGTCGGAGCTACGTTGAGGCTAGAACACATGCTGGTTAGCAGTATATGAGCTGAGGGGAAAAGGCTGTGTATATACATGCAAGGTGAGCATAGATGGAGGCCCTATCACAGATGCAACTTAAAAAATGGATGTTGTAGTCAAGGCAACACAAGTCATGTACAGGTGAGACTATGTTATTCACAGCAGAAGTCATGGGATTGTCACAATAATTAGGACCTGTACATAGAGATTATGTTTCAAATGTTTGATTTCATTTTTGGCCTTGATGAGTGCTCATCAGATGATGGATTTCAATGTGAAACAGCTGTATTGTGAACATGTAAGTTCAAATAGGAAAACATTCTTCATCAGGTTAGAACTTTTTCAACTTTTCATTTTTATCCAGGATTTATAAAATTCAAAAGCCAATTTTCAAATGTGTCCAGTTTAAAATTCAGGGCCCTGTTCCACAAAGCGATTGTAGGGCTATGATGGTCGTAACTCCCATACTTAAACATATACTTACGACTGTCGTAGTGGTACGATCGCTTTGTGGAATGGGGCCCAGAAGACTAACAACATATATTTCATGAGTTAACCCATTCAACACCGTAGACCTTAGAGTCTCTGGGAACTCGGTGTCATGGCAGTAAATGCCTCTGATATTTTAGGGGTATAAACATCTGTAGATGTGCTGCATTTCTGTTGGATGGGAAGAGGGTGGAATGAAGGCTCGTAATGTTTAAGGCAAAACCAGATGCGGTGAAGTTAGGTCATGTGGAACAGGGCTAGGAGGGCTTCGCATAATATTTGTCTTACGCATGTTTTGTTATGTTTTGTTCCACATGTTGCTGTGTGGTATTGTCAACATGGGCTATTTACTATGATTTGACTAGTTATATTCCTGTATCACATATCAAGGGGATGACTGGGTAGTCATGTGGTTGAAGTATTTGCCCATTACCCCTAGGTTTGAATCCCCACATTGGTAATTTGAGTGAAGCCCATCTGTGTGTTGTCCCTTACTGAGATAGTGCTGGAATATTGCTTAAATTGAACTAGGTGCTCATTGACTGAATATGAAGAATATGACAAAAAATCATAATTGAAGTATATTTGTCCATTGTTGCATATGTCTGAGCTTTTACATTGTATATATTACTTAAAACTAGAAAATGTCAAGCATACATAAGTACTACTTAGCACAACCCTAAGATTTTCTACATATGTAACTCAGTTAAATATCTTGTTCATAGCATCAGCTGACATACCATGTCCTATGACTGCCTATACATTCTGGTCAATTTATTTTATTTTATTTTCTTGTTGCATTATATATGAACATTTCAAATTGTACAGATAAAGCAGTTTTGTACACATGTCCCCCCATGTATTGAAGTAAGAAGTTTGTTGGAGGGGGATGGGGGTATGGCAGGGTGTGTGAATGAATGAATGAATGAATGACCGAATGAATAAATAAATAATTGTACTCTGGTCAGTTTACTGACAGCATCAGGTGAAATGTCATGTTACTAAAACATGAAACCTTGGGCAATAAATCTTTCCACTTTCAACCATAAAGAGGATTATGTTGTCAGGCATCCCACAAATGACATCTCTTCAATCAATCAGTAATTCCATGCAGCCGTACTGAATGGGATGTGAATCTCATGTGACAATGATTATGAACTAGATGCTTAATCCATATAATTGATTATTTTTCAATTATTTAGAGCATAACAGATTTAGGGTGAAAATGTGAAAAAGGTGAAAATGATTTATCTGTAGTTTGTGATTCATAGGGTAAGATGTCATAGTCAGTATAGAGTCTTAATAATAGTGATTGTAGTTGGTGGTGGATTATCAACTATCATTCTCTTTTGTAGTCACTGAAGATAGGAAGGAAACTGTAACATTATGTAACATTGTTTAACATGTGTAACATTGTTTAACATGTGAAACATGTGTAACATGTGAAACATATAAATGGCAAACTGGGTTGAAGACAAAAAATTCTGATCAGATTTCAATGTTATTAGTTGTTTTTTTTATCTATATGGGTGATTGAAAGTCAAATGAATCAAATTGTCATCACAGAAAATAAAATGTCCAAAAAGAAATGCAGAAGCATATATTATAACTTATTTGTTTATCATTATATTGATAAGACACATATGTTTAACTTCATCTAATGACTCAAAAACACATATCATTATGGGTTTGGCATTAGCAATACACAAACTGACATAGTGAAATTTGCCAGAATGAATAGAAAAGCAGAACCAGTCATTCCCCATTAATAGACAGTCCAACATTCCATGTTCTTATGGAGATGGTTTCACATTTTAGATTCAACCTGACATGACCTCAGCGTGATTGTATATTTTACAAGCTAAACGGTAAAAGTAATGACAACTGACTATTTGCCCCCAATTCCCGAGCTACTAACATTTTTAAAAGTGAACACATCTTATCCGGAACCATGTTGTACAGTGAAGTTATTATAGTACATATATTGATATACCTTGATATCAGAGGGATCAGAGTATTGGGTGCTAACAGACAAGTGAGACATCCGGACCTAGTCCCCATAGTGTCAGTGTATAGTAAGTGGATTCATTATATAGTAGTCAATACCACAGCATTAACATTCATTCTGCATTGACAGGGACGACAAGGTTATTGGCATCATTGTAACATGGCTGTGATCAACTTAGCCTTGACACATGCAGTGGTTCATGGTACAGGTATATACCAGCATCCACCTTGATGACAAACCAATCTTTCCGATCAAAGAACATGTAATAGATTATTTTATGGCCTGTACCTCAATATAACACTATGTGGAAGCACGATATATGTTTTTTGTTAAGAATTAAACTTGACTGACTGACTGAATGAGTTTGGTTTTACGCCGCTTTTAGTAATATTCCAGCAACATCATGGCTTAAACTTGAACAGAAAGTCCTTTGTTTGTGAAAGTTGACTCATGAACAATAACCCCATTGTGTAACAAATAGATGGCTGGAGAAAGCATCTTTTCTTCCTGCTACTTCATCCTTCAGTGTCCTCCCTATTATATGGACATTTGTGCAAGTCATTCAGTATGAGTTGGTATCTGGATTATGTGTTCAGTATTATATCCATGTTTTCAGTCAAAATTAGAATAAATATCACATATGAATGCTTTATGGGTTTAAACTGAAATAATCATCTAGTCTCAAAGTTGACAATGTGATTTAACAAACATTAAGGCAGGAAAACACTTTGATTCTGAAAACCATGTACCTGCCCATTGTTTTCTTCTTTCATGGTATGTTTGGTTATGTTAAGGTTATGTCATGGATGTTTTACTGAACAGAGTTATAATGTACTGAGCTCAAAACCCTTTCCCCAAAATTTATTTTTAGATGTACTTGTACACACTGACCTTGAATATCTTTAGATACTAACAAACATACATTTGGCCTCAGTTCTGTCATGAATTCTGATGTTATACATGTTTTATAAAATTATTTGTGTACTTTGACTCGCTTAATTCCACACATAATGTTTGCTCAAAGCGCTACAATATCAAGAACATGTAACTGATTGAAACTGTCAAGTGGCTGAAGATTTATATTAGACTTTGTAAAATTTTCTAAAAATGAAGGTTAATACAGAACTTATGAAAGCTTCAACAGAGGGAGAAAGTCTGATCACAAGTTGCAGTTGGTTCTAGAGTTTTGGAGCTCCATAGCTGAATAATCGGAGACCAAAGGATTTGAGTTTTCAATGTGGAATTGTCAATAAATATGTTATTCATTGTATAAAAGAAACGACTGAAAAGATTTGATAGCATGGTTGATGGCATGTCAACATGCCCCATTGCCATGCATAGTTACTCATTACATCAATCACTAGCTGGAACATTACTGACTGAGACACGCATAGCATAACAACAAATAGCACACACATGCTATAATGTCATTAATTACATATTGATTTATGTCATGTTTCATACCTTGTCGCAAATATGTGAAAAAACTGTGTTTCATTCAGCAATATATTTGCAGCTAAATTGATGGAGCTTGTGCCATGGCCTGTTTCTGTCTGTCTCCTGCCAATGTCATAAACCTTTTCTCCTTAGAAACCAATGAAACTGATACGTCTCATACACCCAAATGTGTTCATGAGGTTTGAGTTGGAAATTTATTGTGGTCATCACAGCCACTGCAGGAAAATAAGCCCCTGGGTACTTCTCCGGTGAAAGAATTCCGGGAGTTGGGGTTTTAAGTTTTCTATGTTGGTCAGTTTCTTTCTCAGGGTCAGTTTTCCTTTGGGTCGGGTTTCTTCTTGGTCAGTTTCCAGGAAGGGCCGTCATTTTTCCCTGAGGAATAGGTTTCCAGGAGTCAGTCATCCAGCTATCAGTCGCCTTGGCCAGGTATCCTCTCCAAACCCTGGCAGAACAACATATTGGCCAAGACATTTCATGACAAGCAAGACATAATTAAGAGGAAATCTGATAACTTTGACAGTAACAAACCTTATTTCAATAGTAATGATCTCCATGTATACAGTTCCTACATGTCAGTCAATTACAAGTTCCGTTGAGTAGGTAACATTACATACCCTCATGAGTCAGCCCTGGATCATAGCCAGACAAAGCATATAAAAATTCAAAGGTCTATCAATATCCCATGATAAATATATATGTACACATATCTGATCACGAAAATCAATGTTTTTTACACTTTTAAGTTTGTTTCCATGGTAACAGCTTTTCTGATCACAATGTTCAATACCAAGAATAAATAGAAATGTACTGCATGTCATGTTTGTAGTTAGAGTGATTTGGGTGCAGCACACCAGCCAAACCCATGATTTTGTGTAAGTCCAAAAGAGTATCTGTTTGTAGAGTCACCACAGGTAGGTTTTGGTCAGTCATTTACAGTTGGATCATAATGTATACTTCATGTATATTTTGTGGGGATGTGGGTGGGTTGGGGAGGCCAACCGTCAAACTGTTTGCTCTTTACGCTGAAGACCCGGGTTTGATTCCCACATGGGTACAATATGTGAAGCCAATTTCTGGTGTCACCCACTGTGATTTTACTGGATAATTGATAAGTGTAAAACTCAACTCACTCACTCATATAAATATTTGAAAAAGTAATAGTTGATGAACATAGAGATTTTTCTGGGTTACATCTTCTTTTTAATCTTGAGTACAACGTTTCAGGGCTTGTTCTGGCCCCATCATCAGGTAAAACTGAACAGTAACTGTTAACTCTGGCCGTGACGTCACAATGCTATGACGACGCAATACATGTGGATGTCAATAGATACAGCTAACAGGGATAATAGAATACATGCTATAATGAATACAGAAAATGTCAATACTTATTATACAAAATTGTTGATTGATTTAGAAATGTACAGAGACTTATTTATAAATGTATAGAATGTAAAGTAATAGCAGTGTATACATAGAAATTATGGTTTATACATGGGAACAGTGACGAGGGTAGGGTATTGTCTTATAGTTTTATGTACCATGCATTTGGGAGGTAGACACCCTGATCCCTGTTTATTGCTGGTTTTGTGMGTTTGATGAAGATAGCTTCAATCAACTTGCGTTTCCGCCAGTCACTGATGTTTTTTGCGAGGACTTCAGTTTCCCAGACAATTTCATGATCGGGATTATTCATAATGTGTTGTGAAGCTGCAGATTCACACAATATGAATAATCCCGATCATGAAATTGACTGGGAAACTGAACTGATAGACTGAGGCAAAGTTTTAGTTAGCATGAGGGAGGGAAGGATAGACTGAGTAAGGGAGTGATTTTTTTAATTTATTAATTTATAACATTCATTTGAGGTTCATTACATTTAGTTTAAAGATTTTCAAAAAACATGTTTCCCAACAGAGGTAAACATGTATAGTTGCCTGTCCAGCAAAACTGTGAGCAATTCTAATTTTACAAAAAGGCACATACCAAATGATTAGATTGTGATCTGTTATGTCTGAAGGTTAAAAGAATGGAAATTGCTGTATAACAAGTATGAAATATGTAAGGAATTCTTTCAGTCATTACATTTTATTATTCCGTTCCCACTAGATGAGCCATTGGTCATATAGAGGTGCTGTTTCAAATTCATGTGTTTCCGTATTACTGACATGTTGGTTGTCAGACTGTTACCATACTTCCTGGTCCCCAGCCAAGATATAGCTGGAATATTGCATAAAACTCATTCATTCACTCACTTATGATATTGCTGGAATTTTGTTGAAAACAGCAGAAAGCCACTTCCCTCACTCACACCGCTGGGACATCAACGTTATTTATTTCACTATTGTAAAAAATCCTTGTTTATGTATTCTGGACAGTTATATCGCGAAATCAATGTTCTTTATATCAATGGGACCAAACATGGAATGTTCTGGGATTTTGCATTGAGACTATAGTCTGTTTGCGGTGAAAACGTACCAATGAATTTCAATGTAAACAAAAAAGTAAATCAAATAAAGTGAAATTAAGATTGCAAATCCTCATGATATAAATACGTACAAATTTGTTGTTTGATTATTGTTCTATCGTCTGTGAATATGCTCCCACCACACATAAGTTATTCACATGAGGGTATATGCACGGGACAACTTTGGTCAGATATCTAACCACTATTGGTACATACAGTTATATCACTTGCAAGATCATGTCCACCTTGCTGTTCATCGGTTCAGGTCATCTTTGTAATTGTAGTCTTAAATATACTGAGTGTTTTTGCTGATGCCATTCATCCTTGGAAATCCATCAGGCCACATAACACAAACAGTTCATAAAAGTATTGAAACTAGGAGACAATAAATGTCTGGTTTCATATTGCAGATGTTATGTCCTTCAAACCCATGAGAGTTTTGGCTAACTTGGAAGGGCAGGTAAACTGACATGACAATTGCATGACGTCATGTCCTGATGGGGTGGAATGCTGCATGTTGATGTTCTCTGTCAGTGGTTTATCTAGTGCAGAAACGATTAACGCAGCACCCGATAATGCCTTTAGCATTTACACATATCATCATTGGCATTGCGTACTGATAGTATTCTTTCAGCACTCAGTGTATTAACTTGTCTCAAGGCTAATGGGTATTTCACACCAGAGAGTGGACATATTTTTAAAGAATTAAAATAATGTAATTAACCTTCTTTCAGGTGACTACTAATTTGTATCTGCATTGCAGCAGCATTGTACTTGGCTAATTAACAATGAGTGAGATGTAACAGCTATTTTATTCTTTATTCAGCGTGTGATGTGTGTGTTCAGTCAGGAAAATAGTATCTGTTAAGTAACACATGATGATATGGAACCATCGAGAAATTACTGGATGTTATTATGCTGTTGAGTTACTTAAATTTTCCATGAATATTCCTTCATAAGCAACTCAAAATTAACTTGGCATTGGTGTTCTATTTTGAGTATTTTATGGATATAGGCATTTTATCAGGAATTCTGTATTAAGTACAGACTGCTGATGCAGCTGGGATATTGCTGACAAGGCATAAAACAAAAGCCTCATGTTATCTCTAGCTGACATCCATAATAACCCCATTGCTTTTACTGCAGCTTTTATGAGTGACCGACCATGTCCAATACAGACCGGAGGCTGAATGGCTGGGATAAGTGGTTCCAAGCAGAAGTATCTCTACGTCTTCCAAGCTACGATGTCTGATGACGTCACGGATGTTCACATCAACAATGACACCAATGTCAGCGGAACTCAATTCGTCCTCCCTAACTCAGGTGTGTCTTCAAACTCATCACTATCTTGTTGGTCTGAAGATATTATTAAATCATGAAAGCATTTATCTGTCTCTCTCAGTTTTCACAAACAAACAAAACACAATACTTTCCCGCTGCTCAAAAAACTGTCCACATTTATAGAATGTGAATATTCTGTCCCAGTAGTTCTCTGGTTATATTTTATGAGATGTCACCAATTAGTTGTATCATTTGTGAGCTTCTGTCAATGTTATTTTGGTCTTACAAGTGAACCAGTGCCGAAGATCCAGGTTAGAACTGGTCTTTAGCATCCCACGTTGTACGAGGCAACTACTGGGATTGGGTCGTCACCCTTGCTGACTTCCTTGACACATGTCAAGGTATCCCAATTGCATGGATCAATTATCTACAGACCTCCATCATATAGCTGGAATATTGCTGAGAGCGGCATTAAACAACAAACCAAGAAACAAACATAACCAAGTGAACCTAGTTCTATGTAAATATTTTTGCCAAATCCATTGAAATTCTACAGTAGGACCCCAAAGGAATTCCTACAGTGGCAATTTTATTTTTCATTTTCAGGCCATTTTGCTTGTCAGTTTTTATCTCCTGTTATAAGACTGTTGATAGGACAACTTACTTCTTGAAATCTGTGTCAAAATGGTATGTCCAGTGCAAAATCTGGACGACCAACCCAGTGTGGGTGGGGTGGGCGTGTGTGTGTGTCAGGGGGATCGAACCCGCCCCCTTTTGAAAATAACTTAAGATTACATTGAAGATTTTTTTTTGCGTTGGCGGAGCCAATGGTGGGGTTCAGGGGGTTCGAACCCCCCTGAACCCCCTCCTTTCAAAATTCCTGGATTTGCCCATGCAACCTGTCTACATCTTCTCATCATGAGCACACATGAGGAATAGAATATCAACAAATCTGTATTCTGATCATAACTTTGTGGGTACTCTTTGTGGTACAAGACATATTCATTATATATCTGTACTGGTGTTTGGAGTCTATTTTGTTTCTTTTGGTAAAACTGATTGTTCCCATGATACTTACAAGATCAGTTTGTCCATTTCCATTTGAATTTTGACCTTTTGACATTGTGAATATATTTATTTTCGTCATATCATATGTTTGTTACACAACACCAATAACCTCCAAGCTTATTGATGTATCGTAGCTCTGCATCCCTGCTAGAGGTTTGTCATTGAATTGTCCAACACTGAATGCTGATCTGTATTTTCTTGACTTACAGGACAAGAAATTTTGTAAAACAAGAGTTGAAAACAATTGATGCTATGATTACTATTTTATTAATAATAATATAATAGTGCACATTTATAATGCGCTCTTTTCCGCACTTGCAGCATGCTCAAGGCGCAAATTTTGTTATGGTTACATGTTGCACGAGAGTGGTAGCTACAGTCCAAGGGAGAAAACCTTCAATTAACTGAAGTGTTGTCATGATATGACACGAAACCAAATGATGTTTGCCAACATTTCCAACTATTTGAGCCAGTATCTTTTTGACGTACTGTATTTCCTCTAATAAGCACCAGGTCTCTTATAAGTGCCAGGTCTCTAATAAGTGCCAGGTCTCTAATAAGCACCAGGTCTCTAATAAGTGCCAGGTCTCTAATAAGTGCCAGGTCTCTAATAAGCACCAGGTCTCTAATAAGTGCCAGGTCWCTAATAAGTGGCAGGTCTCTAATAAGCACCAGGTCTCTAATAAGTGCCAGGTCTCTAATAAGTACCAGGTCTCTAATAAGTGCCAGGTCTCTAATAAGCGCTGGGAGTAAAGCAGCAGTTTAAGAAATAAGCGTCGGTCCTCTAATAATTGCCGGGTCTCTAACAAGCAACGGCTTTCTAATAAGCAACGGGTATGTTTTTTTATTAATGTATTCTCCCTTGATCTAAAATAGAAATAAATTAAGGAATGGTCCCTTTAGTCATAACTACCTGTCTCCACATGAGGTTGATGGATATTATATAATAAGCACTGGGTCTCCAATTAGCGGCAGGCCTCTAATAAGCACCGGGTCTGAAAGTCTGTTAACAAATAGGCAGCCAGGTGCTAATTAGAGGAAATACAGTACATGATGCTAAACATACCAAACAGAGTGATGGCTGTTTGAGGTCACATTCAGAATAGGTCATCATGATAAACAGACTGCTCTAAATATTGAAAAGATGTGGTCTGTTGTAATTACTTGATCAATAAACATTTTATAAACAAAAATGGTACACAAAATCATCCAATCACAGCTGCCAGATTTCTTAACGTCAATGCAATATGTCACTTGAATGACAAATTCTGATGTGGTGTAGTGGAGTGATGAATAGCTATCAGAAATGGCTGGTCAGTTGATCCCTTGATCCGAGCACTATCAAGACTTCTTGAGCCATGATGACCTTGAGGCACAATGTCACACCGCACTTTTCTGAAAAAAAACATAATGCATTTATCTCAATAATACTATCAGCCCTCAGGGAAAATACCATATAACTTAATCCCCCCAAAATTGCGTATTTAGATTACAATATTAACATTGAACAATATTTCAAGCAAACCTCACAGAGTTATGTCCCTTGGAGCAGTCTTTACGACTATCCTATGCACAACTATGTGATTGAAACTAGTTCGGCAAATACCAACAACATCACATGCGACAGTTTTTGATGTATGGAGCAATTGTTTACATTCCATATATGGCAAGTGTTCCCTGTTTGGAAGCTGTTCGTCTCAGGCAAGTCGATTTCAGGCAAGTCGTAAGGGATAATTGCGTCAATAGGAAGCTTAGAAGTCTGTGCATATGCCTCAATATGTTTAATATAGGCCAAAATATTGTCAAAAATGTGTGACATTGTGCCTTTAACATTAAATGGAAGTGAAACATTTAAAGGCAATATCCCAATTATATCACGTCCACATTTCATGCTAACCCATCCCTGCAGGCACATGACATTGTTTCAGTGATGAAACTTGTTTGATTTGAGACTGATACACTGAAAAGCAGTTTCAACATTGGCCTTTCAATCTTTGTAATATGCTGAAATGTAATTCAACATTGAAGAGTACTCTCAAATACAAATTTTCATATGAACATAAATTGACAACATGAAATATATATGTCTGTTGCTGGAGTCAAGGTATTTATTAACTCTAAACTCCATGTTTTATACCAAACACTAAGGATTTAAAGATTTACTTCATAGTCTTACTCCAGATATTGGTTTTTAATCATGTTCATTAAAGTAGTAAATTAAATACCTCTGTGAGGCAGAAGAATTAATGTTGACAAAGAATAATTTGTTCACCAAAACTCCCAAGCACATGCTAAAATAAGGCATTAAACCTGGACATTTTTTGCACATCTTGTCATTGTGACCTTGGATAATTCCACCGTAGAGAAGTCAAGTGATGATCTTTTCAAACCAAATGAGCCATGCCTTGTATGTTATGTGGGTTTTGAATGGCCAAGAGTGACCTTTAAAACTCTAAAAATGCAGGATTTCAGTGTAAAACTCCAACATGGAGAAATTGGCATGCTTCTGACATGATAAGGTCCCCGACATCCTCTAAATATTTAAGAAGATGCAAGTCAGACAAGAAGTTCAGGAGTTCACTTGAACTATTGTGTGTGTTTCAGATCTATGAGTGAGTGAGTGAATGAGTGTGGTTTTATGTCGCTTTTAGCAATATTCCAGCAATATCATGGCAAGTTACACCAGAAATGGGCCTCACACATTGTTCCCATATAGGGAATCAAACCCAGATCTTTGGTGGATGGGCAAACACTTTATACACTAAGCTACCCCACTGCCCTCAGGCCTATGAAGTCCATAAACCTGAACGTTTCACCAGTATTGATGCAGGGACACAAGGTACAAATGCTTCAAACAAAGTAATTTTCCCCTAATGTTGTATCACAACTGGTACAAATCCAAGGTTCAACTCATGGTGATACCTTGTTTGTCATGGATAAATGTCTCAAGACCTGTAACATTTTGAACTCTTTTCCCAGACACTGGAATAATTTAACTGGAATACCACAAAGAAGGTGATAACTTGATTTACTTCCTCTCTGCTGACTGTTTCAGTGCCTCGATCAACAAGCCACTCCAGTGAGCTCACTCAAGCTAACGCCAGCAACACCTTCTGGAACCACTTCTTCTGGATCAGCATGTGTATTGCCATCACCCTCCTTGGTATTGGGGCTGCTTCCTGCAAGTACTGGAGGTAAGAGAGAAATTCCTGTCTACTGATTCTCAAATAGTTGGTGAGACATGTTCCTGCAAGTACTGGAGGTAAGAGAGAAATTCCTGCCTGTTGATTCTCACATAGTTGGTGAGGCATGTTCCCGGAGGTAAGAGAGAAATTCCTGTCTGTTGATTCTCACATAGTTGGTGAGACATGTTCCCGGAGGTAAGTGAGAGTTTCCTGTCTGTTGATTCTCACATAGTTGGTGAGACATGTTCCTGCAAGTACTGGAG
>VKKT01001966.1:24063-34361 GCA_008038995.1 Haliotis laevigata | reverse complement strand
AGTAGTCTCTATTTCTGTTATCACTACTACCATGTGCACATTTAGAACGCGTCAAAATAGACATCGCTTTGGATTCTCAACTCCCTGTGGATCATACTACATTACCATCGGATCCTACCTATTCCATATATCTGTATCGTAGCAGAGTGAATACAGGCACATTTCTAGCAAAGTCATTTGCAAAATGAGGCTCCACTTGTGCTACGTATACTTCAGTTTGGGCAGCTCAAATGGAGTAGCTGCCGAAAACATCCAATTACTCTATACTTACCGTCACCTGTGTTGTGTCTAGTACAGCTCCACGTGCCACCATAGGTCCAGTCTGCGGTATGGTGGTTGGAGGTTCGAATTTAGATTCGATACGATTAGCAATACTGTGGCCCGTTCCACAAAGCGATCGAAGTGTTACGACAGTCTATGTTAAAGTATGAAAGTTACGATCACCTTAGCGCAATGATCGCTTTGAGGAACGGGCCACTGGTCTGTCGCTACTTGGGGCTTTCCTGTTACCTTAACCAAATGAAATGTCGGTGGTGTCAGCTTATATAGTCACTTACTATTTGTAAGGGGACCCAGTTTTATAGGGCGCCATAATCCGATGTACAGAGTTGCGTCCCTTGGGAACCAAGAAACCAATGATAAAGGGTTTTAATCCCGGTGTGTTCCCTATAATGTTTATAGGGCTTTCAGCAACATACCCATACTAGTGGGTTGCACCAAAGCGATTAACGTTTGAGAACCATCGGGCCTTCGATCAAAGATCAAGTTGACACTCAATAATATACCGAGAAACCAAACTCAGTCACACACCCAGTAGCATAACTGGAAACAGTTCACAACGATCCTCCCAGGCCGAGTCGTCTTAGAAAAAAACAATTTGGTGCGCGGGGATGCGCGCCTCAGCTATTTCAGAATCCGATGATCGAGGCTTCCCAAATTCAAGCCTAGATTCACCCTGTGATTCTTGATTTCTCAGCACAAACTGAAACTTTGCATTCACGCACGCACACACTTAAGCACTTAAGCATTTACTGACTCACTCGTTATGGTAGAACCTGTTGACATCCCAAGCACATCTATCACCGGTTACAATTGTAGTCACTAGACGTATAGTACGTGGAAATACACACACACACACACACACACACTAACGCACGCACGCACACACAAATATAACTAAAAGCAGCACGTATGCAATCTCTGATTAAATCAGGCTCGATTTCAGTTTGGATGAATGATTTCATAATGGATGAATCTGTTTTGGTAAGTAATTAGACTACGTACCTGCCCCATCTGTAGCGTCCGTCACACACACACACACACACACACACACGCACGCACGCACGCACGCAAGCACACACACACTCACTTGATTGAAACAACTAAACCTGAATTTGACAGACCCTGAACAAATTAGACCTGTTTCATTTGGGCCAATGTGGAATGGGAATAAGTATGGTTCGAGGACTGAGAGACAGAGTATCGAAGTCCTAATCACCTCCAAGACGCAGAGGGATGCAGAGTTATTCCCCCTTAAAATCCGCCATTATTGAAACCAGCGCCTACGAGTTGTCTTGAAAGTGTTACTTCATACAAAGGCATTCCCCGAGCCTGAAACAAAATAAGACGTCGGAAGCGCTATTGTTATTTTCATAATTACTTTACCATTGAACGTCCTCCAAGGCAAGATGGCATTCGGAACTCGTGTATCAAAACGACGAGAAATCTGGTCGCCATGTTTACACAGCCTCCGGTACATGTGACACGCATATGGGTTAAATTCGTGATACGTTTCCCAAAAGATTTTAAGTGTTATTCTTACCCTGCAAACATTTACTTAACTTGTAGATGGGGAAATATTAATGTTTGGATTTTCCTGATATTGCTATTAATGGAATTGTATTCGTCTCATAATGGTATATTACGGGCGGTTACTTCACAACGATGAAAACCGAAGGATTTCTATACAAGTTGTATATTCTATACAAGTGTCTACACTTTTATGTGGGAGAAGTTCATCTCACCTTATATTTGATACCTACGGCGCTTTGATTTCTTTCCTTCTATGGAAACTACCGGTATATAAAGAGCGATATACAATTAAATATGGCGCATTTAAATAAGGGACATGTCATATTTTAATGGCAAAAATCTAACGTTAGTGTTCAGTACAAAAATATTTACTTGAGCGACTAAGTATATTGATGTAACACTTTTTTATGATTTAACCATATCGCCTTTTCGGCACAGTTACACCTTTTGTCGGGGTGAATGAAATTGTATTTTAACGTGTAAGAAACAAGACTATATGGGTTTATAAGTTAATAAAAACTAAAACCTGACTTTAGTTTGATAAAGAGGCTGTTATCTAAGGCGTCGACAGTGTATTCTGAATTTATTTTCAAAGCGACATTAAAATCGAATCATTGCCTTATTTGACTCTATTTTGTAGCGTCGATACCTACATGTCTGCATCTACACACATATATAAGTCAATTCTTAAACTTAGACATGATTGAATGATACATTATATTTGATAAAGATATACAGCGGAGAGGTAGAGAGACAGATGGGGTATTTTGACTGAGAGTTGGTTATTTTCGAGGGCAGCAACATAAACCATCATGCGTGAATGTTTTATATCGTTAAAGATTAAAATCAATTCTGGCGTATTGGATAAAGCCATGGTATTACCATGATGGCCGGTTGTTCTATAGATAACATCATATAGCTGCCCTACCTTTAATAATGGTGTCCCCCGTCTCCCACAGCACGCCTGTAGAAGTGCTCATCAAGGTTTATGGTAGTTTTACAGCTGTCTGCAAAATCACATCTTCATTTACTGAAATTTGATCGAAAATCACACATGACTATAAAATTGGATTGTTGATTCCAAGGGATTATTTTCTACGCCGAGGGAATCTTATTCCATACCTTGATTTTATATTTTTGTCTGTTAATAGCTTTCATCGTGGTGTGAATCTAGATAGAAAACCACGCACGTGATTTCAATCTAGATAAGATCGCGTAAGGAGCGCGTGGCTTTTCGAGATTTCAGAAAGATCGTTTCCGGTCACCGGAAGTCCTGCTTCCGTCCATGTTTAATGGCCTCACAATGGCGGGTAGAATTAAAACAGCGATTCGCATACACCATTGCCTGATTAAACTAATGAAAATAACATGGACGTGTATTGGAGGGTGTTATCGGTGATATTGGCGGACATCAATCGCACGATAAACGCCCAACACATTTTCCCAGCGTCTTGATTGGAACAGTAAGGCTTCAAATGAGGTCATGACTTCCAACTGAAGAGTCGTCAAGGGAGATTACTCGCCTACCTGACAGGGTATAAGGTGGATATGATTAAGGAAATGTGTCCGTGAACTGTAAACCAATATGATAAATAACAGGAAGTGTTGTGAATGTTGCTTGCATGAATGATACTTTTCTAACGAACAAAGCTTTGAAAAATTGTTTAACTGAAACATTTATTTCCTGGTTTGCAGAATTCTGTATCTGTGTTGGGAGGGTTCCATACCTTGTCTTCGCTAAAAATATTTAACTTTTTGTCTAGAGTTAACTGTACAAGAGGGTCAGTGGGGTAGCCTAATGTTTAATGCGTTCGCTCGTTTCGTCGAAGACCCGGGTTTGATTCCCCACATGAGAACAATGGGTGTGAAGCCCACTTCCGGTGTTCAATTTATATATGAACAGCTTCCCAAATATTCAGGATCTAAAATGTTTTGTCTTGAATCCCAATCTTGATATAGTAACTTGCTCACCACTGCGCTCTACAGAATCCGAACGGGAACGATGTAATACAAAACGACCATCTTCCATAATATATAAGACTGCCTCATAGCAATATTTATAAACCTATTTCGACTGCATGGTGAATATTGAACCCCTTCTCTCGACTTCACCGGGTATATCGACTCCCACCCCTATTACCTTCTCACCGTGTGCATTGAATCCCCAATCTCGGTTTCACCTTATACAATAAACCACCTATTTCGAGTTGACTTTAAATATTGAATTCATATCTCGGTTTCACCTTATACTATAATCCCCCTATTTCGACTTGACTTTAAATATTGAACTCATATCTCGATTTCACCTATGCGAAACTCCGACTAAGCATGCATAGTGAATCTCCTTTCACGACTTCATCGTCAATATTGAAACCTCATCCCGATTTCTCTTTGAACCCTGTGAAACATCGTACATAATATCCCATATCAGCATTGTTACTCAAAGCCTGGCGAGACGCCGCAAACATGGCTTCAATGAGCGTCCCACCTGGTCATTGAGGTATCAGTGCGACTACCACAGCGGTCAATACACGACCCAAATGCAACCAGATTGCACCACTGGGTCTATTTGGAGTCAAAACACACTTGAATGAGGAATCACCCATGTTTAAATCAAACATTATTTCTCGACCATGGCGCAATACCACCCACTCCATGCTGTGTTTGCACAGACCGTCTGAGCGTCTTGCTCCACTTTGGATGCGGAAGACATTGAATGCTGGGGACGCCATCTATCAAAGAGGACATAGATTCACCGCTATGTTTGTTATCACCCCCGGGCCCCTCTCGTCAGTATTGTAAAGTCGGAAGGTTTTGATCCCGGTAGTGATAATGCAGGTTCATTGACAACGGCGATCTAACTCGCCGGCCTGTTTAAGGAGAGAGATTTCACCGTTCGGTAATCACATTTTCTTTCCCCGGCTGTGGGCAATGTCTGTGTAAACACTGTAATTTCCTCACAATGAAACAATAAAAGTCAATTGTGGGCAAATTGTCGGTTTGGGGTGCTTAGATATTGATACAGTTGAAGCACCTGCGTTTGGAAAAATGTAAGGACGGGAGTCTGCATGAGGATGGGTGGGGGCATTATGGGGTAAACCTACTTCTGTACGTGGGTAAAAAAGCTGATCTCGTCATTTTAGCCTGGCACTTGAGGACGGATCTTACTTCCCATGCTGGAATGGTGGTTCTTTTCTCAGCTGTTTCCCGGGATCCGGTCGTGACTGTGGGAAGGGTGCATTTGTTCCATTAAAATATTGTTTAATATTTTACATTGTTAAAACATAAAACCGTCTCACAATCGCAATCAGTGTAAGTTTTTCCCATGTCAGGTCGCGTTTCCTATGGTGTTGCTTCATGTCGCGAAAGTTTCGAGAGGACTTAACGTTCTTTAGCAGCCAGTTCGCGATTACGACGGGTATTGCCGTTGCAAGACGGCGATGACTTCAACCCCATCGAAATCTCATCAGACTGTTTTTCAGCCCAATTGCGAAGACTTTACCTTGTTGCATGGCCAGATCGCAATGGCGTTGCATTATTCCCAGGCGGGGCGATGGCTTCGCGTCGTCTTTCCCAGTCGAACTGAATGCGTGTCGTTGTTTCACACCTGCTCGCGATGATTTTTGTCGAGAGCATATGAGAGCCTGCAACGCTAGACCATGGCCACATAGTAAGAGCATCTTACTGAACTATGTACGATGCAACAAAATTGAAATCTTATACCTGCCTAGGTGGTCTACTCTGCAGATGGATATGCGTGACACTCTGTAGCCAAGCAATCAACCATTGTAGCCAACCAATCAACAATATTTTTTATTAATGTTCATTCACGACAAATCATAGGGTCATTCACAATTCTACCATGTCTTCAGTAAATACTGGGTTATAATTGGTTAATTAAAGTCATTCAGAAATATATAATTACTTTCTATACCTCTGAATTTCCAGCACAGTATGCATTTTTATAAAAATCTTAAGAACACGGTTATGGTTGACATGAATTGATTAAAACGCTACGCGTGTGGTATTAAATCAAATTTAGAGCTATTATAATTTCGCTATATACCTCTGATTTCCCAACACAGTATGTTTATCTCCTAAATATACCACTCGAGCTGACATGCATGTACACAATGCGTGCAACACGACAGATTGACTTAATGGAAGCAATCGTCATGTGTGAAGGTCAAGGCAACTATATATTTTCTTATAGCTGAAAATGATATCTTGTTAAATTCGTGGATGGCAACAATGTTTGTCCAGATTCTTTGCCAGCAGAAAAATATAGGGTTAACGAAGACGGAATTGATATTAATTCGTTTTGTTCACACCAAAAAAAACCAACAACAACAAAACACACACAAAAACAACAACAAGAAGCTTTGCATAACGACTAAGGACACTCAGCACCACCCGTTTTAGGGACCCGTGAAGATTCGGGTTAGAATTGGTCTTCAGTAACCCATGCTTGTCGTAAGAGGGGACTAACGGGATCGGGTGGTCAGGATCGTATACTTGGTTGACACATGTCATCGGTTGCCAATTGCGCAGATCGATGTTCATGCTGTTGAACACTGGATTGTCTGGTCTAGACTCGACTGTTTACAGAGCCGCCATATAGCTGCAATATTGCCGAGTGCGGGGTTAAACAAAAACAACAATTCTATATCACGTCATATCTGTTTGCAAGAACTACACCAATAGTATGGATATAAGTCTTTGGCCAATAGGGTATGTCACACAGTCTCGGTGTGACCATTGAACTGCCCCACCCTTTTGTTATATAAAGCAGATCGTTTGAGATAAGCTTTTTGTCGTTTTCTAATTACCTTTGTTCCTATTAAGACAGAGTGTTTACAGATAACCTGGCGTTATGCTAAATGTTTATTCACGTTTATCAATTTACAAAAAAAGATAATTCTATTCACAAAAACATAACATTCCCCTTGTGGTACGATGCAACGGAATCAAGTACAAAACACTTAAGACTGCAAGGCTTAAGGGAAAACATACGGATTATATGGTTCAAAACGATTGACACAGGTCGCGTTATTTTTCTCAGTGATAAACTTGTTTTTGAAACTCTATAACGTAAATATAAACAGAGGCGTATTATTTGTCACAGCTAAGGCGTTGGTCACCTCTCAGGACCTACACCACAGATCTTTATCAGATATTCACCCGTCACCCGAACGAAAACACTCCAATGCATATCCACAAAGAATAAGGGAATGTACAATGAACTATGTGTTTTTAACACCCCCGGGACAATTCCCGTTTTGTCAGGGGCGCTGATACTTTAGTTTGTCCCTGTGTCCAAACCCGGGTGTTCAGCTACGAATTTTAATTGAAACAAAGAGCCATTGAGTCTGACTTGGTCAGCCTGGATTAACACGTTAAGCCAGGGCGGGCATCGAGCGTGTGAAACGGGTGTCTGTGTTGGGGTCTCGGCTTGTGAATTGTCAGCGGGGTTAATAGTACCCGTGTCTGCAGTTCAAGGGTTTTCGGTGCAGGAAGGGTTGGATGTGTCTTTGAGTCTTTGAAATGATTTATTCTAGTAAATGTTATCCATTATTCTGGTAAAACTTGTTAACTAAACTGACCTATAAACGAAAGTAAACACCTGGTGCCCTGGGATTATTTAACCCAAAACAACGCAGATATTCTATTTTATAAAAAAAATAATTAATTGATTGTGGCTCACATACATACATGTCCGTGTTGCCTAAATACAACAGCTATACTTTAGAGTTGTGCGTGGGCTGTCATGAAAATCATGAATAATTTTACTCGCACGTGCGTTTTACGTCAGCTTGTTTGAACGAATTGAATAGTCTCACTTTGGACAAGGCAAGATTTTGGTAACATTTTAGAATTCTTTTACATCTGATTTAGTTTGAGGTGGAGAAATCTTCCAATATTCCGTTGATTCCGGAAGTAGAAGTAAGTCGGGGGCTCTTTGAATCCAAAGATTTCTCCATTACAGAGTTTAACCAAAAGGTTTTAAAATTTCTTGTGACCAAGTAACCAAACTTACTCACTCACACATACACAATATCTAACACTTGCAGCATCTGTGTTTCACGAGGGACGCAGTTTCTCCAAGAACTATCCGACTTCCATTATATTTTAACATAAAAATACCATCTTTGTGGTAATATTCGGATCTTTAAGATCGTGTCTACTCTTACATTCTAAAATCAATTTCTAAAACACTTATCGGAGCATTAGAAATGTGTACCCCCAGGAAGGCTTGTGGGATGCATGTGCAACGTGTTACAACATACCTGAGGATGGTGCCATAACCAATATGTCTTTGACGTCATCACTTACTGTCAGGTGCTACTAATTAGCCCTCGGATATTTCCGGAATAGATGTCAATGCCATATGTGGTTTATGCCCTGCCGTGCGTACAAACCGGCTATAAATTGGTTTTGTGGAACATGTCTTTGAAAACGAGTGGTTTTATTTAGTTAAATTTTAGTTTAATTACACAGTTGCTGAAGATCTCTCATGTTTACAGATAAAAGAGGTCTATGGGCCTGATATTTCACCTGTGAAATCTGTTAAAGTACTGATATTTCACCTGTGAAATATGTTAGCCTTCACTACTAACCTAAATCTTAGGCTTCTTCGAATACGTTCCTAAAATGTAAACTATGTGTACAACATCCCGAGATCAAATGCATATGAATATATCTGCATTTTATGTTACCCGACTGAACTATGTAATTTACTGACTAAGCAAAAAGTTTTCGACCATTTTTAATATTCCCTAAGAAATTGAAATAATGTCTTCAAACTTTCACACAGCTTCACATGAACGATACCCATGCTCCATGGCTGTACTGACGGCTGAACCCATGTATGATTAGTAATTCTAGATCCTTTAAGGGGCTAGTCTAGATAAGCGGACAGTACATCAAGGACCTCAGTCAATTAGATATGTTTTAGAAATTATCATTTAAACTATTAATTATTACCTTATAGACTATGACACTTTTGTCATGAGCTCAAAAGTTGTATAGGTTCAATAGCCATTTGTTTGTCATATGAAACTGTATAATCTATTTCACGATATTATTTCAATATTTTCAGTTACATTAAAATTAGTTACACATAGTAAAAGCTTTTCATTGGGTGAATGTAGTTCGTATTTTTCGGGGTCATATTTGTTTCATTCAGTTTCAAAAGAACAAATGGGTGGGTGCAATGAATGGAAAAGGCCATTTTTTCAGACTACAAGAAACCGTCTACGAACACGAAAACTACGAACTACGTGACCCCACAAGTTTAAACTGTCCGACATTTCCTACGAATATCAACCGGCGTCAAAGACTTCCGTATGTTCAAATATTAGAAACACCTTACATTAACAGACTTTCATATCATTCTTTCATGAAGTTAAGTTTCACTTCTAGACATGGGTACAATGTGTGAAGCCCATTTCTGGTGCCCCCCGTTGATATTGCTGCAATATTTCTTTCTAAAAGCGGTGTAAAACTATACTCAGTCACTCTAGAGTTGATGTTGTTGTCCAAATATTAGTTATCATTTTAAAAAATACCTCAGTCACCATCCGAACTAGATTAGTACACGTGATCACTATAGAAGTTGGCTTTTTTGCAAGTAACAGCAATGACAGAAGACTCGAACTGTCCCAAGTTTCAAAGGTACAAGCGCAGGGTCAGAAGCTCAAGTCAACGACCTCCAAAATCACCGAAACAATTTCGTCATTTAAAACCAGAACAATTTCCAAATTCGTCCTATTTACAATCCACCTCCAAACTTGGAATTATCTCAGAACACCCTAATTGAAAGTAAATCGCCCAAGGAACTCGGAGTAGCGGAAAATCTGCAGTTTCCTCCTCCCCACAATTGTAGGTAGTAGTTAGACCGTCTTGAGGTTCTGGGTAGAGGAGTGTTATTAACGTCGCTATAGGCTCGTTCGTGAAGGACACAAAGAAACAGCCATTGTCCATATCCTCTGGAGTCTGAATGTCCCAATTACGCGCAATCGTGTAGTATTTGCAGACATGCATTGCTTCACTGCTCATCATAGCTTGCAGTAATGGGTCTCCGCAAGTGTAAATCTTAGCTTAGTCCGCCTCCCAAACGCTAGAGAATGTATTAAAATAGAGACCAACTCGAGTCTAGTACGATTCGGTAAGTCTAGCCTCTGAAACTAAGCTTTGTTCTGGACTCCATCGAGGGTTTGCTGCCATATTGTTTTGCAGAGTTTTTATTGTTGTGTTTGGTAATGAAGTTGTTTTTTGTTTGTTTGTTTTTATTTTGTTTTGGTTTCTCTTGGGTTTGTTTTTTTAGGTGAGGGGGGAGGGGAGGCAGGGGTATGTTTTTTCCTATATTTATGCAGCGATGTTTTAGTCTTACCTTAGTTGATTTGATATGAGGTGAAATTTGGTTTTAACGTCGTGCTTGAGAATATTTCATATGACGACGTGCATGCGTGTGTATGTGTATGTGC
>VKKT01001965.1:164160-189314 GCA_008038995.1 Haliotis laevigata | reverse complement strand
CCCCACCCCCAACTAGAGTGTTTTATTTGGCTGATGTCTTGCCTAAATCACATCCAACTTTGTACTTAACATGTTTCAATAAGTTCAAATCAAGAATAGTTCATTACAAGTTATGTAAAAGTTTGAAGCGGCTAATACATTAAAACATCATGTCCACAGATTCAGTGCAGTTGTTGATATTCAATTACACAATACGATACTAGCAAGCAAAAGAAATTATATTATTTTTTTTGCTCGCTAGTTTAGTTTCTACAATACATAGGTTGGAAGCTTAATTGGGATCATGACATCAAGCCAAACAGATCTAGGTATCGAAGTCCCAAGAAGCTTGTTGATTTGAGACGCCATCAGACAGCCCCTGTGGTCAGGCATTGAGCAGCCTTGGTGTTTGTGTCTTTGTGTTCAGCACAATCCGTGTCGAGGACATTGTGTTATATGTAAGGTGTACATATTTGTGCAATATCAGAAGTATATATACATTTGCAGTTGTTACATTGTTGGCTATTGCTACAATCTGAATAACATGTATTTCTGAAAGTATTACCTTCTTGTCAAACTGTCTAGTCTTAGGATTTAACATTGTAGCTTTCTATATAGTATTGAGATTCATCAGGGAAAAAGGTTCTATTCTTCAGTGTGTTGAATGGTGTATACGTGGATCTTAGTGCCACAGTTACACCAATAGCTATACTTTCACTGTTCCAACTGACTGCATTGCTGAGCAGGGCTCAGGCGTTGAATTCTGAATAATCAATTAATATTAACTTAAATGTGCTTTTTCAAATGGTAAATTACACCAGCAAATGAATTACTTTTTGACATGGAGATATTGCATCTTTGGACTTGCCCGTCTCAGAGAAAATCTGCAATTCCATATTTGAAAAGGTTTATCACAGAAATGCAGAAAGATCACAGAAGTTTCTTCTGTTTATTCAGTCAATACATTAACTTTTGTGATGAAGATTTTACTTGAGAATTTTTTGTTTTAGCAGCACAAATCGTCTTGGATTGACTAGTGTCCAACTTGCAAGGAGAGCAGACAGGCCAAATCTTTGTCTATGTTTAAGACGATTTGACATCCAATATTATATTTTGGCAAGGGCTCCAGAATTCATCAGTTAAAGGTAGCCATCACAAGCTGGAAAACCTTAAAGTAATGTGATCTATATATACTAGTCACACTTTGCTAAGGATCAAATCATGTACTCAACAGAAAACTATGATGTCAAATTTGGTTTAAATATCTAAGCTATTGTAAGCATGTATTCTAGGTTTCAGTATCTCACTGCATCTTTTGGATCCCGTACTTGCTATTGACAGGTGTTGTGGGCTGGTTGATTGGTGCCATGAAAACCATTTTTATGGTTACTCATGTATCAAGTGCATAAAGTTAGATTAAAGTGACTGTTTGCCTAAAGAGGGGTGACCATATTATTATTTATCCAGTTGTAAATGGATACAATTTCAAATTATAAAACTACGTTTAAGTCAAGTTGTGAATTTTTGTGATCCTTACCTAAGTGCGAGTAGTGTATATATCCCTCAAAAGAGTTGAATTGCACCTGTTTCTTCAATATCACCATCATTAATGTATTATCCTGTAACAAATGAACTAGTCATAAAAAAGATTGCTGGTCTTTAACTTTTTTGGAGTTGTCTAATTATGTTGCAGTGAAATTCATTTCTGCACAACACCACTAGACGTGATGTGTCAAGAAAACAGATGATGAAGGGTAGCCTGAAAGCATAAGCCTTGATCGGGAATATGCAGCAATTCGAATTAGTGGTTGATGACTACCTTCAACAGCATTCTCCATGTTAATGTTTCAGGTTCCTTGTAATATATGTACAGTACAGCACGTTGTTTCTTTGGATGTGTGTTTGTTGTAGTCGTGCCGCTTCTCTGCTCATGCTCTAAGTGTATTTGCACCTTCACGGTGGAGAGCTACAGGGACCATCCTCGATGTGACAGTGTACGATTGTGCTCATGCTGACTGACAGTTGTACACACACTGGGTCATGTAGGTCTAAAGTATCTATGCAACTTCCCTAAACCCTGTTACAGTGTAGTGGAGTGTGGAAACAGGAATAAAATGTCCAATAAATGCTGTTGTGTCTTCTTGTTTATATAACATGTGAGAAGTGGTCTTCAGCAACCCATGCTTGCTGTAAGAAGTGACTAACGGGATCGGAATGTCAGACCTTGTTGACCCATGTCATCATATCCCAACTACGTAGATCAATGCTCATGATGTCAATCATTGGATTGTCTGGTCCAGATTTGATTATTTACAGACTGTCATCAGATAGCTTGAATACTGACCTCCTGATAGTAGCCTCTTACGACAAGCTTTTATTTCTTAGAATTATGCATGTCCTATAGGCAAAAAGGGGACATAACCCTATGCAGTTTCAATAGGATAAAACTGCTCGGAAAATATATCTGAGACAAAACAAATGAAGTCGGTCAACTAGTCATAACAAAATCTGAGAGAATGTTGCAGATGATTGTGCCAATCAACATGATCATGAAATATGAGCTGGGATTAATTAACAATATTTAAGTTTTATCATGGCATGACAGCCTGGCTTGGGAGGAAAGCCTTAGTGATGCAGGCCTCCGACATATACAATTTAGGGGTGACTATTGAGGGGGAAAGAACCATTGCGATAGTGATAGTCTTTTGCAACCAACTATTGCAATAGTTTTTTTCTCTTTGAAGTCATTTCCCAACTGAATGTATAGTTTACATGAAATAAAAACAAGTTGAAGTAGTTTCAGGCTCTTTAATAGCTGCGGGAGCGGGTGGTCAGGCTCGCTGACTTGGTTGACAAATGTTATCGGTTCCCAGTGGCGCATGTGAGTTTAGTTTTACGCCGCAGTCAGCAATATTCCAGCTATATGGTGGCAGTCTGTAAATAATTTGAGTCTAGACCAGTCACTCCAGTGATCAACAGCATGAGCATCGATCTGCGCTATTGGGAACCGGTGACGTGCCAACCAAGTCAGCGAGCCTGACCACCCGATCCCGTTAGTCACCTCTTACGACAAGCATGGGTTACTGAAGATCAATATTCTAACCCAAACCTTCACGAGTTGTTATTATCAATGACCCACATGACATGGCATGCAGTCGACCAAGTCACTGATCCGTGATCACCTCTCACGACAAGCACAGGTTGGTGAGAGTGAAACTTCTTACACAGAATCCTCACTGGGGTCATTTCACTACATGTTACGATTGATCATTCAAGATCAGATGGTACCAGCAGATGGAGTCAGTAAGCAAGCCTGAGACCAGTGACGAGCACAGCCACTGCAGGGATCCATACCATCTGTACATAGATTTATTGATCAGAATTGTACTGTTAAACAGAAAACATTCACACACATGGGTGGCAGTAGCTTGGACAGGGACTTGCTAGGCTATGCCTAGAGCCAATGGTCATTAATGCCATGCTATGAATCAACACATTATTTCAGTGATTGAACATGAACAACATCATGTGCTGTATGGGTGCAGTGACAAGCCATCACCAAGCCTGAATCCTTGATTAAACCAGTCTCATTGACAACCAGGTTGCTAAGGGCAAACTCTAATCTGGACTCCCCATTGGTCAAAATTATAAGAGGTATCAAATTCACAGTTGGACTACCTCAAATTTTAAATCACAGATTAATCTCCAAAACTTCTAGCAAGATGTCCATGTCATGAACCATCTGATAATTTGGGATTACACTTGGTACATAGGTCCACCACATTAGAACATTCCAAGGGGACCACAGGTAGTGATAAATGTAACAAATATTACTCAAGTTCTAGATAAAATCATTTTATTCTTGATTGGTTTGAAATACAGATTCTTTTCAATAGGATGTCATTTTATTTGTATTTCCTTCAGAAAATATTGGAACTTTTTAATATACAATATCTTTATTCCCCTAATTGTTTTTTATTGGTGCTGTTTTTGTGTTAAGTGCTATGCACTCAATCTCAGCAGTGCTGAAAGCAACTATAAATTATGAATAATAACTGACATTTTTTAGCCCATCATGTGGCATTGAATGACATGAAAAACTGGGTTTTTGGGGGCCAGTCAGTTTCCTAATTTCATGTTATTGAATGCCAGCAAGTAAAAGAAGGGAGACTGCTGAGATTTGTCAGGGTTTTTGCAAGAGAGGAGTATTTTCTGGATGTAGCTGACAATACTATTTCCCTGAACGAACAGGACATGAAAGAGTACCAGTCTCATACCGGTCATGTTGGGTTGAATCACAACCAAGTGGGTTAAGATTTTACCTCGCATCGACATAATTTCAGCCAAATAGTGATGACAAATCATGATCAACACCATGGTGTGTTTTTTCTCTCATGTATGTGGTTGTGATAAACTTGTGCCACTCATCCTCGACCTAGACCAGCAAAATATCACAAATGATCTTCCTCTACACTCTGTCTACAAAATACTGTATCAGATGAACCGAAACATTCATTTTTTCTGACTTTCTTGAAATCTCCCCCTCCAATAGGCTGTAGGTTATCAATCAATACATCAAACTTCAACAATTTAGAAGCATCCCCATAAAAAGACTGTTCACACCAACAAACTCTTGGTCCTGCAACATAAATCGGGGTATTACTTCATTTTTTTTCGTTCCAATTCCTTATATTTTTCTTCTTTCAAATCCAGGTCTTCTGAATGATGAGCAAACACTTTAACCACTAGGCTACCCCACTGCCCCAGTGCATTTATGACTGGCTTCACATACAAAACATAGCTCTTAAGCGTGCCCTTCATATACTGGGACAACAACCCTTTAAGTGGGGGGTTACACTGGCCAAACTGAATAAACTTTTATCCATCGTCTATTTCAGCAGTGGTATGTATTTTAAAGAAAATGATTCATTTTCTTGTGGACCAGAAATGATCCAGCAAGTGAAATGAGTGTTCTAGTAATGAGTCTCTGGATGCTTGAACGGAAGCGCCGCTTTCCCCGAGAGGAGTTCGGAGTGGATTCCAGAGTCTGGACCAGAGGATGGTTTCCCGAGGGATGGGAGATGATTTGTGTCGTGTGATGTGATGGTGGCTTGGGTTATTTCTTCCTGCCCCTCTTGACCACCTCCCAGCCATCCTCCACCTCCATATCTTCCCCATCTGTAAACAGGTCAGTTAATGAGTCGGGGGTTACTATCCACTGACCAGCTCAGTCTCATAGCTTAGGGTAATGAGTGAGCATGGTTATACACCGCTTTATCAATATTCATGATATATATCGGAAAGAATGAGCTTCACACATAACACCCATGTGGGGACTCGAACCCAAGTTATAACCTCACATAATCAATATTCGTGCACCTAACACATTTCGGCACGGTACACACACAGCCACACAAGTGCATCTATGTTGCTATGTAAATGCAATAATCTTGAACACAACAAACACTAGTTCGCCTCTAGCTGACAAAATTATACTTTCAGGACACACGTCTTAATTGAGACAAATTTTTTTCATATATGTTAAATCCAACCACACCACTTCATGTCTCTGCACTTGCCTGTGTTATTCTGCTGTGCAGGTTGTACAGGGTGTGCAGGGGCCGACTGAGACCCTGCCGCCCTCACGGCATCACCACCACTGCAGCATGCCATCGCCTCACCATTCTGACAAGAGAAAACTGAATGAATAAACAAGCGAATATTTCTAAATCTATCGCTCAAATCACACAGTAAATCCAAATTGTTCAAAACTTGTGACATAGTTAATACACATCTTACAAAGCCTGCTTATTACCAAGCTTTCAGCTTTCATGACCCATGAAGATCCAGTTTAGATTAATCTTCAGTAACCCATATTTGTCATAACAGGAAGTGGGTGGTCAGACTAGCTAACTTGGTTGACACGTCATTGTATCCCAATTGCATAGACCGATACTCATGCTGTTGATCATCACTGGATTGTCTGGTAAAGTGTAAATGGTTGGTGACCCCCCTGGTGGCACTGACCTCTGCCTCCTCCCCATCCACCTCCTGGTTGCTGTCTCCCTGGGTGCAGCCTTGTAAGGCAGCCTTGGGCTGGCTGGCTATACTCTGACGCACTTCAGCCTCCCGTCCCTCCCTGCATAGTCGGTAGTACTTGCAGATCATCTGAGCCACCTGATCACACACAAACACACCGCGATGAAAACAAAAACTTGAGCAAGTGTTTATTCAACATATGATGCATAGTGTTATCAATGCAAGAAGCACCTGATAAATCAGTCCAATAATTTTGATATCACAGTCCAATATGTATGCACATTATCAAGCTGCAGGGGCGGATACAGCTTTTTGAGAAAGGGGATGCACACTCTTAAGAGTGAGTGAGTGAGTGAGGGGGGGTTGCACACACCCCTGCACCCCTTTCTGGATCCGCCTATGACCAGTGAAAGATTTTGTAACTGGTTATGTACACAAACTTGGATGCATGAAAATTGCATGTACAATCAGTATCACTGGATCCCAATGTATCACAGATACCCGAATCTCAATATTTAGCGATAACATTTTGTGGCCAGTACACAGCCTGTGGCACCATGGTTTGTTTGTTGTTTAATGTCGCACTCAGCAATGTTTCAGCTAGATGGTGTGGTCTGTAAATAATCAAATCAGGAACAGGCAGTCCACAGATTATTATTTTTTTTTTTTCATTGATCTATACAGCTGGGATAAGATGACATGTGTCAACCCGATCAGCGAGCCTGACCACCCTATCCTGTTGGTCGCCTTTTACAACAAGCATGGGTTGCTGAAGATCAATTCTAACTCGGATCTTCACATGTATCGTCACCATGGTAATAGATACGACCTACATGCTACATACCTGTGGTAAGCTGTTGTCGTCTATGACCATATCAAACTCAGCATTCATCACATCTACCAAGAAGTCCTCTAACTCGTCACTCTGTATATTTGCTGCAAACAAACATAGGATATTTATAAGAATTATTACATCTTGACACCAGAAGTGGGTTTCAAGGTGAAACTTAATACAATGAAAAGCAGAAGAGAACTCTGTTATAGTTTTGTGTGCGACCTGAAGAACTGATTAATACCATGTATACAGACAATGACAGTTACCATTTTCCGTAAACCATGTTTCAATTGCATAAACCATCCACTCTGCCTTTTCCTGACTGTCAGGTCCACCAAACCCATGACTTACAGCCAGCTGAAAACAAAAACATTTTTCATTACTCAAAACCCATTAAACACTTTAAAAAAAAAAAATTCTCTCAGAGTAAAAAGGGGTCCAGACTTTGAATAAATACCATACACATTCCATACACTACTCAGTTTTTAACATGTTTAATGGTTAAACTCTCAGTGATCTAGCAGGCGCCATTTTAATCATCCCATGTAATCACCAATTAGTCTCAGAGACCTAACAAACTGGGCTTTGGACCAGCTGCGGCCGACCTCGTTGACAAGGAGGAATCTGTTTGAATCTTTAGATTTGGTTGAATGATGTCTACTGAAACTTTTCACCTTGCAAATCATTCTGCATGTGTAAGGGTGTATTACAATTGTGCAGCTTAGTGTACAGCAATATGTGTACATAATATTTTTGCAACGTTGAAGTTCAATGTTCATTTCAAAAACTCCAAACAGTGACAACCCTTATCTTTGGTCCAAATTTCATTTAACACAACAACTCTTACTTCATTCATCTCGTCCATTTTTACACATCACTCCTGTGTATCTATCATAATTCACTAGAATGGCTTCTGCTCTTTATTGCATCGCAATAAATGCAGTGTATGAAATAAGGCCCGTCCGACCGCCCAAGACGGGCTAGATTTCTGACGGATGGACTAGCCAGTCCGATGGTCTGGAAAAAATTTAAGATGTTCTATACATCTGAGTAAATTCACCATATCTTGCTTGATGTCTGGTCTGGTTAAAGCCATTCTGGACTGGTAACATTTTGAAGTTACCAGCCCTGATGTCTGGCTGGGTTTTTGGCTTATTTCATACACTGATAAATGACACCACCACCAAACGCCACACTAAATAAATGCCACTACCCATAGCAGAGCAAGAGCAGCATTGGAAACAAGTCTAAGCAGTTAAGATTATAGCCCACAATAAGAACATTTTGAATCCGCAAAGAAAATGCAGATCCCTACCACAATACCTTCAACATTAGAATGTTGTTTCCTTCTAAAAATAACAAACTGAAATTATTTCCAAAGATTTAATATTTTTTTCATGAACTTGTGGGGATAGTTAACATGGTTAACTGCAGTGAATTACTCTAGTAGAAGCTTAGCATAAACACACACACACACAAAACACATGGTAAGCCTTTCAAGATGTCACGAACTTAGAAGACACACGAAGTAAAGATACCCTAAACCCAATATGAAAATAGATCCGGACTGACATTCCTTGAAACGTCAGTTAACCCTTTGAGTGTACGATCGCGTGTGTGTTATCAGATTGTATATATCAGCTCAGCGTGTATATAAGGTCCATCTAACCTGAAGTGCTGTCCACCCGTCGAGCACACTTTTAACCGACTGGCCGAACAACGTGCTCACATAGGGCGACGCCATCTTGAAATTCGTAATGCATTGTGGGATGAAAACAATGTCACGTGAATGGAAATGTACACCGCGCGCTGAACACAAATGTTGATAAGATAAGACAGCCTATGTTACCTACACGAGGTTGAAGGAATGTATACAATGACTGAAGGGGTCGATGTCGGCCCAGGTACTACCAGGGATAATCTTCAGCGACATGTACCCCAGGTACATTCCTGTATAGAGAGATGTCACCTAGTAGACAAATACAGAAACGTACCCAACACTATACACGTCGGTCGAGTCCATATTCCGCAACCCAATACCGGACCCGTTTGAAGTTGTTCCCGTTCAACTGATTGCGAGTGGTAGTGTGCATCACGAAATATTCGGTAAGTATGTATGGTCGTTTCTTATATAACACAATAAAATACATCTAATGCAACAGTATTGCAATTAATTCCGACCAAGAAAACGACACAGTGCAGAATGGACCCGTCTTAGGAAACGGTTCTGTATTCAGATTTTGGCTAGAATACGTGGGGTACATATCTGTAGTACCCGTGCCGACAACTACCTCTTCAACTATACAGTGCGGGTCGGAAATATTCAGAGCCAAATTCCTGATCCCGAGACGGGCATACCTTCGCACCATGTTGACTGACAGAAAATGATTACATGTGAGACAGACGCGTGATTCGGGTTAGCAGGATTCTACAAAGACAATATTATATCCGGTAGTACTACTGAAGTACGACGAGGCGTGGGTACTTACCTTGAAAATGAAGTCGTGCATTCATCTTGTTTGAAACATACAATGACGTTGATATCCTTGCTTAAAGCCTACTTTCCTATTTTTCGTCAGTAAAAAACGAGTCTTGACCACAAAATCCAGTGGCTGATATGAACATGGAATACACAAACTTTAGGAGCATATTTAATATTAACGCCCCTTTTAACTTGAATGGCAAGCCGGCAGAACGGCCACAAACTCAGTTTCAATTCATTGTATCGGTTTGTTTATAACACTTTATTTTGTACATGCACCAGGCAAAAGTATGAGGTGGGTTTATCAATGCACAACATAACAAATGACAGCAACTTTGTCGCACTGTATTGCTAGTGCATCGGTCGGCATATCAAAATTACCGGGAATTCCCGTATTTAAGCCCCGGGCATAAATACGGAAAATCACTGATCTAGTGATGAAATATTTTAACCATATCCAAGCCCAGTGCTTAAATTCGAAAATGCACAATATTTTGATAAGAATGAAAACAATCAGGCTAGCAATTCTCGAAATGTCCGTAGCCCTACGAATTTCTAAAGCCTATTCTTAACACATTGGCTACGAACAAAGTTAAGAATTCTTAAGGCTACGAACGTGAACGTTTCGAGAATATGGCCGCAGGATTCTTTTTAACTCATTAATGAGGAAACTGGTTTATAAATGGTATCTGTCACAGTGACACTATTCAGAGTCAAAGGCTCTGCGTTTGGAAAGGGACGTCACTCTAAACACCAAAGAATTAAATCCAAATTTGACCCGGGTTAAAACTGATCTTCAGTAACCCATGCTTGTCGTAAGAGGGAGCCTGATGGGGTGGTCAGGCTCGCTGACTGGGTTCACACATGCCAATTGCGTAGATCGATGTTCATGCTGTTGATCCCCCTTGATTGGATTTACTCGATTATTTACAAACCGCCGCCATATAGCTGGAATATTGCTGAGTGCGGCNTAAAACTAAACTCACTCACTCACTCTTACTTCTGCTGTAAGTAAAAGCTGAATCGCTACTCCTATCTTAAACACCAGTATATATACTGTATATTTACATGGATTACCCATTGATTTGTTTTATCGTTTATCGTTTTTATTGCTTTTACTTAATACGACGAGGATGCAAAAATAATAACATTTAAAATGTCTTGCTTCTTACGTATTGCACTTGTGTAAACAGACATGAACGTTAACAATTGTGTCGTTCACATGAGAACAAAACCACAAGTTGTATGTTAACCTGCAGTTTGGATATACCAAAAACGAAACCCTAAAACGTTTAGAATTATTTTACTATAAAAGTAAACGTGCTCTGGTGAGTATTTAAATCCTTTCAAAATCTATTCCCCACATGGGTCGGTATCTACACAGATTGCTATGAAGGCAGGGACACAGGTCCTATCCCCCATTCCGGAATCACCACCAAGGTCCCCTACCCCAGTCAGCGGTGAGTCTGTGGACGTGGTCAAACACAAAGAAGTATTTAATCAGTATTTAGCTTTACCTGAAAGACTGACACAAATTTAGTTTGTAAGAACACTTTGAACTGTATGTATTGATGAATCTATTCTGTATTTTTGAAAAGAGAGGGATGAGTGAGCTCTTGGGATTTGTTTTCAGTCATAGTAGCCAATAATGAAATGCAAGTAATAAACACAAAACAAAAACACGAAGGAAATTGAAATTAAATAAATATTTCTCTTTTTATTCTTACAAATATACAATTTTCATCCCTTTGTAGACAGAATTTATTCGGTAATGTAGGCCATATGGCCTATGACACAGGTGCGTGTCACGCTTAGAAACAGCGTTAGAAAGACATATAGGTATATAGACCCTACCCTAGTACTATATAAAAGGAAAGGGATGTAACGACGGAACCACCCCCCTCCTAAATCAAAGTTAGATTTCACCACGTAAACTATTTTTAAGGCCCAGTAGAGGCCTACGGATCGAAAGCGAGATGATTTCCCTACAAAATGAGCTATAAATGGTCACAATCGGATCATTATTTCAAAAGTTGTACGACACGACTCACCGAAAACAGCGGGGTGGTTCCGTCGTTACATCCCTTTACCTTTATATAGTACTAGGGTAGGGTCTATATACCTATATGTCTTTCTAACGCTGTTTCTAAGCGTGACACGCCCCTGTGAATTTAGAAACCCAGTCTTGTTCGCTAGCATCTTGTAATCATTCATTAAACTGATGCATACAAATTCTAGCATCACCAACACTTTGATAATTCCATATACATATATGAGAAACCATAAAAACAAAAAACATTTTAAATACCTGTTACCCATATCCGTTTACCTTCTTCATCTAATCTTTTAAGCAAAAGATAACATTGTGCAGGGTATCTAGACCTATCCATACGTATCAGTTTTATCCAATATTTAACAGCTCGTTTCCGGCTTTGAACAAACATATAATGCCGACCAGTTTCACCTAACATAGCAATATTTGAGGCGTATTTACCAACACCTAGAAAATATTTAAAATATGAAGTCTGRACTTTTTCAATACAAGAATGATATTGTAACCCCCAAATTTCGGAGCCATATAAAAGAATCGGGGCAATTTTACTGTCAAAATTTGTAGAAACAGTAGTAAAAGACAGAAAATTATTTCTATTGAATAGTTTATACACAGGAACACAAGCTTTCGTTGCTTGTACAGCGAGACTTTCACAGGCTTTCGTCCAAATAAGCCTAGAGAAAAAGATTATACCCAAGAATTTATAGTAGGAAACAGTTTTAAGGAGTTTGCCACAATAGTACCAATTTTCAAAACAATTAAAAATACCTCCATTCCTAAAGACTACTGACAGATTTCTTTAGTTTTATCTGAAAACCCCAGTTAGAACAAAAAGGTTTCTAAAACATTAAGCTGCCTCTGCAAATTCTGAAGGGTAGCATTATAGCGGGGGACCTAGCGCCATGCGTTCTCAGCTTCGGATTAAACACACCTATTCAGACTCTCCAAAGTTCGGTTGGTATACACATTGTTAATGTAAGCTTCTACAACTTATCATATCATCCCTTTGTAGAAACTGGCAGCACTGTTACCGACAAAACATGCCACAGTCCAATGTCAGGAGTTCACAGAAAAGTCCAAAGAGCCGAAGAATCTATGGGAGAAACGTACATCATTTAAGCCCGTGTGCAACGTGTTCATTGAAAACAAGGGCGCAGGTCACTGCCCACTGTCGCCATGGCCCTTGAAAGACACATTTTTAGGATATGAGTTAAGGAAAAACAACATATATGTATTTTCTCACTGTTGCAGTTTTGTGCAGCATCTCATGAGTCTCAACGAGGACTACAGACAGTAGTTGGAGGCCACGAGGAAGGAACTCCGTCTGGAGAGAGAAGAACGCTATGACTGAGAAGGATCTGAAACACTACCGTGTTAAGTACAACAACTACAAACTCAGCTGGAACATGGACAGGCCGATATCGAAGAAGTCAAGGTTCATGTTCAGACACTGAGCACATACCAGAAGCAGATGAGACTGATGCAAGATACAACCACTCGTCTGGAGGAGGAAAACAACAGTTTCAAGGCCCTCAACGTAAATGCATGCGTGTCGATGGGGCGACAAAGGCAGGAATGGACCCAAGAGTTCCACCTTCTCCGGTTGAAGGTTACAAGCGAAGACGACTGTACACGAACAAAACGAGAAATATGCAGACATCTCTGCCGCCAATCACTGATAACAAAAAGGTCGTTATCTCTTCCAAGCAGACGGCGTCCTCTGAGGAGAATCGAGGTAACTCTCCAACCCATCTTCCAGCATTGGGGAACATCTGTTCCGCCCCACCATCAGTTCCAGGTGACGACGCTCCCAGCAACGCAGCATGATTCCACAGGTTTTCCCGCCAATACACGGAACAACGTCTGTCGGCAGTGTACCACATGATCACCTTCCAAAGTAGGAAAGTGGGCGGACATCAAGAGAGTCTGAAACCAGCAGAAGGCGACATGAATAGAGAGGATGGACCTGGCGTGGCATAAATAATTATTTTAGATTGCCATGGAACGAATGATAGAAGTTACGGAGCAAATGAAGATCAGAAAAAAGATCTTTTAAACATTTCCTTTACACTGATAATGAAATGCGTCGATTTACTGTGTTGTAATTGTTTCCGAAGCATCTAAAACATTCCATATATTCGATCCATGAACGAAAATGCCTTTTCTAGTACATCCAATTTGTATCAAAGTCCCCCGTGATTTCTGTACGCTCAGACGTTTATCATGTTATTTTTTCCACCATTCACCCATCTTTCCATCCACCTATCCATCCATTAAACAATTCATTTCGGTCACACCGCTTCCCCTATCCCATCACATCTACCCACAGTCCCAATTATTGCCCTCATCACCACCAGCATCAACACCCTCTGTCGTCTACTCCTCTAGCCCCCCGGCAGCTCTGTCCGCTTGCACTGTGGCTCACCTTCACCAGTGAGTATTTCGTTCCTTCATTAACTCAAACAGGCGACTGTGAGTCCCGGATATTGTAACTCCTTGGTAACACATTGGTAGCATTTCACCGTCACGGCAACAGTCATAGTTTACAACATCTCGATACAACCTACCTACTCTGTTTATTGTTCTTGAAAACCAAGATCCATGAAGAACCAACCCATGGCCACATTGTGTTGATACTGTTTTAATTAGACATTTAATATTTTTAGTGCTAGGTACGGGCCCAGTTTTAGGAAGATGTGTACAACTGCAGTTTTCTGGCTACATACCTCAAACCATTTTTAGGGAAATATTTATATAATGGTATCATTACCCACATTTTATTATTGTCATAGCCATGAACAAAAATACTAAATGCAATGTTATTTTATTATTGAAAATACGGTTGTTTTCATATGTTATATATTTGTTACGTCTACTTACATATTTGAAAAATGGTGCTTCAGTTTAAAATTATGTTGTGATGGGTTTTTTTTATACCATTACTTATGTGACGATGAATAAATATTTCAAAACTGAACAAAAGAGTTCTGGTATTTTCCTGTCGTAGTCAAGAACCATCAATTATCGGTTTTCTCCAGATTGGACCCTGTGCCGTCAATCTGACGAAAATCATATCATTTACTCTGATAATAAACTTCATTACTTGAACATTGAAGAATACCTCAATAGCAGGTTGCGGCCAGTTAAGCTCCGTCTAAACGAAGGATCACCGTCTTTGTCAACACAGGCCTTTGGTGTTATATCACATTTTCATAATTATTCATATCTATATAATAGTAACGGTTTGCAGCGCATTGTATCAGTTGTGTGACATCCACTAACGTATACATGTTGTGATAGTTCAATATTATAACATATGATATACACCAACACCTCAGTAAGGACTGACCGAAAGAACTAAAGATATACGCTCATTGTGATTCGTCTGCGATTCGAACTACAACATGAACCGGTTTCGGTTTGGGTTGAGGAATATGGACTGGTCCGCCGTTTAGGGTACGGATACGTGGCGGGTACGTTTCTGTGCTTTGACTTTGGTTAGAATACATTTATGTATATGGAACACACATCTCGAAAGGTTGCTTCCAGGGTGCCGTTCCAGAAACACTTGTAAGAAAACGACGGACATCATTGCTCAGACAAAAGTCATATTCATGGAAAGAGTCAATGATGTTTCCATTCGTAACTACTCGAGTCATTCCGGCATCTTGTAGGTCACGGAAAGAGACGAGTAGTTACGAATGTGATGTTTCTTCAACTATGTTGCCATTGTACTGCCCGTCCAAATGGAGAGGTGATGTAACCTTCTGACCAAGCGGCACTATGCACACAGCTATTGACAGGACCTTCCTCTGAACATCCTCTGCATGCATCACTGTCAATACATATAGGCAACAATGTAACTAACGAGGATGGCAACAGTTGCAAGACTGCTTCCCAAGTTCACGTGGCGTTGGATTGCCTTGTTCCGTTGTGATGCCAAACATTCATTCATCCCTTACAATCGAGCCTGCTTGATGTATTCCTTGTTGGTATGACACAGGGTAGCTGAATTCCCTCGTTCAATCTTTGATGTGTTATGTTATTGTTTCCATTCTGCAGCTGATTTTATAGCATGTTGAAGAGATATCTTGCTCCTCATTAGAAGATATGTTGAAATAATTTACACTGAATCCAGCTTTCAATTGTGTTGTATTTTGTACCGACAAGGAGAGAAATCACAAACAAATACACTGCTAAATCGTTTTATTGCCGTGTTCACTGTGCCAGTAAAGAAAATATTCTGAATACCACTCAACTCCATAGCAAGCAACAAATAGTTGTTCTATTCAAGAGGCTATACAGTTTTTTTCCAACAATGTCTGGTCTGAGCCAATATGCACAACATATTGACATAATCAACACTAGCATTTGTCCACCAAGGTGACCCTTACTGCAATCCTCTGTTGCACTAAGGGAAACGTAGGTAAGGGAGGAATATGACCAACAGACCATCATATTTTTCAATATCACAATTTGTCCAATTATGACAATTATGGTTCATAATTCAATTACAAGGGGCTGTTATTTCTTTATTCAGATACGACAGGAATACACATACTTCACTACTATATACTGAAGGTTGATTCATATCACACTCAATATACTTTTCATGTATAAAAAGGGGCTTGTATCATGCTGCTGTTTATCTGGTTTGGCCAATATTACCCTGATTACATGCAATAAAAACGTATACATTGCACACCATTATAGTTACTTATCATGTAAATCCATGTGGAACTAAAAACTAATAATACATTTGTTATTTCAGCTGTTTCATTTTGACGCTAAAAATGGTGAGACACACAGGAATTTACATGCAGAAATGTGCATCCAATATATTTCCAAAATGTTTCGGGTCAAGAGGGATGTACAAAAATATCAATTGGAGCATTTTTTTTAGAAGAATCATGATGTTATTGTATGTAATCTTAAAGAAATACCATTACACCATGTTTTCACTTCACAGGACCCAACACATCATGTAAGGACCTTTAAAGGTAGTTATTAGGGGTCCAGAAGATCTCTAGTTTTGGACCTCAGTGTACAAATTAAGTTCAAAGAATTACAATCCTCTAAAGGTTTTGGACCTTGAGTATATATGTTAGCAAAGGAAAAGACCTTGCGAATCTTGGAATAATGAAGTTATGCACCATTCATGAATATAAATCCAAATGATTTATATGCAGAGCACCAATGACATGTTTCTTGAACAAGTTTTAAAATAATATGACATCTATATGCCTCCAAGACAGACATATTTCATCTCAAGATAGTCATCTATTCCGTATTTGCTGCCCTCTCTGCCAAGCCCTGACTCCTTCACTCCACCAAATGGCGCCTCTGGGGCATTGATGAGACCATCGTTTACTCCACAGAGGCCAACCTCCAACTTCTCTGCCACCCGCCATATCTGGCTAAAGTTTTGTGAGTAGAAATAACCTGAAAGATTACATGACAAGTCATGCTTCGTATATGTTAAGCTATATTCACTTTTTGAAAATCAAAAAACAAACCTAACACCAGTTAGCTACACGTTTTCAGTGATGAAGAGTGTCATGTAAAACTTTTATTGAAAGTTAAAGATAAAATGAAAATATGCTTTGAAGAAATTAACGCTTAGTTTCCAAATCTTAACCATATATGTGCTTTCTGGGGATAGAATAACACAATAATCATTTCTCTCCTCAACTTTTAAGGAAACTAAATTTTCAAATCGTATGAGTTTCAAGACTTAAGTTTCCATTTTGGCGACATGCATCAACGTAGAGTTTCAACACAAACAGAACAACAGTTTCCTTATTCTTCACCAAAGGTTCAGTTATCTCAATTAAGTTTTAACTCACACAATAATAGTAAGATGTGTTCAAATCATTTGAAACTTTTGTGCCAAGTTATAGACTGTATAAGTTTCATGCTTCAAGAAGAGAACAATAGTCTAACCAGCCCAGAAAGACACCATCTTTGTAAAGATTTGGGTTCTGCAAGGGACAGCAATGTTAACTGAAAGAGTGAGTGAGTTGAGTTTTATGCCGCACTCAGCAATATTCCAGCTATATAGCGGCGGTCTGTAATTAATCGAGTCAGGCCCAGACAAGCCAGTGATCAACAGCATGAGCATCGATCTGCACAATTGGGAACCGATGACACGTGTCAACCAAGTCAGCGAGCCTGACCACCCGATCCCGTTAGTCGCCTCTTACGAGAAGCATGGGTTACTGAAGGCTCATTCTAACCCGGATCTTCACGGGTGATAACTGAAATAATCTATTCTACATTAAATCATAAAGTATAGGGATATTTACGTCATCGTCATTATATGATACATTGATGAATCTCTCAGCAATACTCTGACTGTTGTGTTTGAGTTAAAGAACTGAACTGCCTAGGGAACTCTGCCACAGAAGTGTTGCCTTACCTGCCAAGCCAGAATTTGACGAGTTTGCCATAGCAACTGCCTCCTCCTCCGTCTTGAACCTGCAAATCATTTAAATGTAGTTTATTTGTCATGACAAAAGATATTGACTAAGATGAAAGGATCTTGTGTTGTTTAACGTCTTTGAGTAGTTTTGTCAACAGATGACCGTCCTGAGTTACAACAAGAGTATCGCAATGCCACGATATTACATTAAGTTGGTGAGGTATATCCAGCTGGTATTTGCATACAGATATGTAAGAAATGGTTAGGGCCTATGATGCCGAGAACATGTTTACTTGATAACTGGAGCAACTGGTCCAAATATTTCCTCTTTAGCACATCTCATTTCCACAGTGACATTGGTGAGTAGTGTCGGCTCGAAGAAGTTCTCTCCCTTGTCTGATCTCTTGCCTCCATATACCAGCCCTGCGCCTAGTCTCTTGGCATCCTCCACTATGCTTTCTACCTGTCAACAAGTGGTCTATCTGTTAATAGAATGTCATACCTCTGTATCACATGGAAACTGAGTTTCTAAGCAAGTGTAGGGGTGTGCACCCACACGTTTTACTGATGCCCAAGGCGAAATACTCATAATGAAAAATAGTTCACTCTGACAACCCATCACGCCATGGCTGAAATATTTCCTATGTGAAGTTAAATTTTAACTCATGAACCCCGAAAACTTACCAAATACCTGTCTGTGTGTTTAGTCATTGTTGTTTATCAACTTTCTTTTCGATGCCAAACGTCAATGTCAAACACTATAACAATGGTATAAGCATCTACAACATGAAGAAGTTGTCATCCATAAAATATCCTGCCTTGAGAGTTATTTTCACTTCTATCCAACACACAGTTTCCCATAATAGAATAATATTTTTTGCCGTAGACCACCTTACCTTGTCCACAGCCTTGCTGTTGATGAGAGGTCCCTGCGTGGTGCTGTCGTCAAGGCCGTCCCCGACCTTCAGTTCTTGCTTCATGACTTCAGCAAGGCGTGCAACGTATCGGTCATACACTCCTTCCTGAACCAACATTCTATTGGCACACACACACGTCTGAAGAAAACAGGAGGCAGTGATCAATTGTGCTGTTCACCTGATGAAAACTGAATGTTTGTTTCATTATTCGTGTCAAGAACTGATGCATGCTCGTGTGCACAGGTGGCCAAATCCACCAGTTACATTTGTTTAGCTGTCCTGTTGCCACAAAGTATTTTCATAGTAATAAGCCATGCTTCCTTGCTGCTTTGAAAATGATAGTTGGATTCAATATTTTCGAAATATCATGAGTAATAAATATGAATACTGAATCATATTGTTACAATCTCATGGTACTACTAATCACTCTGCTAATCATACGGACATTCATACGGAAGCTGAACACGGTCACGGGCTTGCTCTTAGCGCATCCAACTAAAAAGACGAGTAATTGTCAGTAATTGAGGAGCGGGTGAGTCTTTAGTCCAGATTTAAAGGCAGTCAAGGAAAGAGCCCATCTCATGGGAAGAGGGTCCCATAGCACAGCAACAGAGTGTTTGAAGGATCTGACACCAAATATATTTTTCCAGTTGTAGAGAGGTACAGAAAGCAGGAGTCTGGGAATATTACAGGGTTGGGTGTTTAACAAAAAACAAAACTAACAAAAATCATTGATGGCCTTACTTGTCCACTACATCGAAACCTGCTGACCATGGTACCTCTGACCGCTGCCTCAATATCGGCACTGTCGAACACAATGAACGGCGCATTGCCGCCCAGCTCCAGGGAGACTTTCTTCACTGTAGAAGCTGACTGCTGGAGCAGAATCTGTAATGGGAGACAACTCTAGTGAAGATCTCATGAACACCATCCTCGGCAATGCAGGGTAAGACATTCGGTCAATTGTATCAGGTGGTCAGGCTCGGCGAGGTGGTTCATTACATTTTATTACACTTGCATGTTTGAGAGAGTATGGTTTACGACGTGATTGCAATATTCCAGCAATAGCACGGCAGACAGCACCAGAAATGGTCTGAACACATTAATAAACAATACTTAAAAAGCACTAACATTATTACTCCGGTCAGTGGATCGGCTACAACCCAAGCTGTCCGTTAGGAGCTAGAAAGTTAATAATCATATAACAATCTCATCCCACCGGGTACCCATTCACTGCTGGGTGAACAGAGGCATAGTATGAACAAAGTCACTTAGCTACGGTAATGCCACGTGTGTTCTATGAACTTCATGGCGGGGAAGGACCGAAGAGGCAAAATGTCTAAGAAACACATAGCGTCCGCCTGGAGAACTGAACCCAGGCCTTCAGCGTAACGAGCAAAGATTTTAACCACTCGGCTACCCCAGTGTTCCCACAACACCATGGGTTGATGCTGATGCTGGATTGGATTACACAGCTGGCATATTGCTGAGTTCAGTGTTAGATGACAAACAAAATTACTACACACACACATGCATAGAACTACACACATGCATAGAACTACACACATGCATAGAACTACACACATGCATAGAACTACACACATGCATAGAACTACACACATGCATAGAACTACACAGTTCTTGATGAACATGAGGCCATATTATATCCCTGGTTTTCAATTTAACTGAGTATTTCCAATTTCAGGTAGATGTCATTATTTACATTACCCAATTAAATATGGATATTGGCGTATTTTCATTACCGCCAGACAAGCATTACAAAATTAGTCATTAGTCACGGATATTTGCTTTTCCAGCTATTATAGCCGTAATAAAGATCTATATTGGTATATCTATAGGATTGGTCTTCAGCAACCCATGCTTGTCAGATGAGGTGACTGACAGGACCAGGTGGTCAGGCTTGCTGACTTGGTTGACACTTGTCATCGTATCCCAGTTGCGTAAAACGATTGTCTGGTCCAACCTCGCCATATAGCTGTAATGTTGCACATTGCGACGTTAAACAACAAACAAACAAAGACAGTCAAACAACAAACAAACAAAGACAGTCATCTACAGTTTGAGAGACAATATATTCCGACACACAGCAATCCTGGATAATGTCGTCAATATCTTTCACCAGTCAACTGTTAAATAATTCATAACCTTACTTTGACTATCCATCCTAGCCAGCTGAATGTTTCGTCGGTCTTCATTTTGAATGTTTTTGTAACCACATTTGTTTAAAACAAATTCAAGCTACAGTGTAAGAGAATGTTCGTCTTTGGAGCCTGTTTATTAATGCACCATCATTTAACAGAGTGAGTGAGTTGGGCTTTACGCCGCTTTTAGCAATATTCCAGCAAAGTCAAGGCGGGGGACACCAGAAATGGGCTTCACACATTTTACTCATGTGGGGAATCGAACCCGGGTCTTTGGCGCGACGAGCGTTCTACCACTGGGTTACCCCATAGCGCGCTCGATCCGATTTCGCTACGCCACTGAGATCATAATTACACACGATTCTTTCGTGTATAAAATATTTGATATGAACTGCCTAAGGAATCTTTTAGATCGGCTGTGCTCATTTATGCTAGTAAATAAAGTGTAAACATAATAATTAATGCGTATATTATTCAACATTTGTGGGGTTTTTTATTTGAGTACTGACACAACTGTTCGCAAATGATGGGGCGATTTGGTGACATTAGCATTCATCGTGACTGCCTATGTAAGAAATTTGCTTCTGGCAGTAATTGTATTTAATAACACAAACCACATTAGCGTAATTCCCACTGTCCAAACATACATATTACAAATTATTCAGGAACTTGGGTGCAGTCAAACGTATATATGCATATATCAGCGCATGTAACCATGGGAACGGTCTCAACAAGAGCAGCATGAAATTTAATTAATATGGAAAGCCCTGTAAAATTTTCCACGGTAAAATATTTCCCGGAATAATATTATTGTCGCGGTTTGATGTCATTTGCATGTTTGTAAATGCCTCTAAACTAATTAGCATAGAAGCACCCATAAACAAGGTCCAGACAAGCAAAGTTGTAAAATTGCACAGTATCCCAACGTTTCAGGGCTAATTCTTGCTCCTCCATCAACTGAATGAAGAATTAGTTCTGAAACGTCCCATAACTAGTAAACAGAATTTGTTATCCACACAACTTGTCATGTACATGTACTGATGTTTGTCCAACTTCTAAATGCCTTTCAATGACTTCTCTCACCTTCCCTGTTGCCGTGGAGCCCGTGAACGAGATCTTCTTGATGATCGGGCTGGCGCACAGTGTGTTGCCAACAGAGGGCGCATTGTCCCGGGAACTGGTCACCACATTCAACACTCCGTCCGGAAGCCCTGCCTCCTTCGCCAGCTGGGACAAGGAGAGAGGCTACTGAATAATTGTCATCTTATTGAATAATTTAATTTCTGCAACTTTTTACATGGTAGAGATAATGAACTATTAAGAGGTTAGATTCTGTGTCAAAACGTTTTGATAATACCATCGCGAACATGGCACAAAGGATCATTTTCAGAGGAATGTAGTGTAGGGCTTTCATTAGTTGAACTAACTTAACCAAACAATACCGGACTTGGGTTTCAAATAGAGGCCAACGTCTGAATATCAACATTTTCTTGCTACTGTGAGCATTTCCTTTTTTGTAAATCAAGTTAAAGTTTATATTCACCTTTAACGTATCACGATAGTGAAGGCATTGAAAATTGTTCAACATGAATATCTTCACATTCGTATTTACTTTGCTCTAATGTGACGTTTGTAAGTTGTGTGGAAGAGGGGATTCAGTTGGACGGAATTACAGTTGAAAAATGACAAAATGAAATATGACAAGAATGTGCACTCAAAGTAAGTTCAAACATGAACAAACGGAACAATCTGTTCAGAGCGCTCCTCCGTATTTTCCCGGGAGAACAGAAAGTGTCCTTGTTACCCGCTACTAACCTGACACATGGCCAGAGCTGAGAACGGGGTGTCTTCTGCTGGTTTCAAGACAACGGAACAGCCGGCAGCAATGGCCGCACATGCCTTCCTTGTGAGCATTGCACTGGGGAAGTTCCACTGGAACACAAATATATTCAATGCCGAGCTGTGTTTTGTTAGCTAACAAAAAACAGGAAAATCCTCATTCGTCAATTCAGAAACTGTTTTATGAAGCTAAGATTTAGGGCTTTACAGATCATTGTTATTGATCTCAATAAGAACAAATCACAGGGATAGCTTCCACTATGCATAAATCTGAAGACTTTAGATTACACGTCATGTCAGAAAAACCTTTAATCTGACCAATCAGATTCGCACATGAGATACCAAAAGTGAAAGTGCCAATGTGTTTCTGTTAAATCATGTAACCTCAAAACGATAAGACAAGAAAAAAGGGTTAACAGAAGACATTTCGAACAACAGTCATGGGATGTACAACTGATTCTGTCAGACTAATTAACTGAATTACACTTCAAAGAGAGAAACACCAACAGATTCTCGCCAAAGTCTGGCATTACTGCCAGACAATTTTGCTCATCTATAAGACATTCCAGAAGTATTTTTTCAAAGAGTAGTCTGAAACAAAAATCGTCATTTGGAAACAAGGGTCATTAAGTAAAAGAACGCTGTTTTCTGATTGGCAAATCTCAACCTGCCGTTAATCAATCAAGGCGGCGGTGGCCAAATGGTTAAAGCGTTCGTTCGTCACGCCGAAGAACCGGGTTCGATTCACCACATGGGTACAGTGTGTGAAGCCAATTTCTGGTGTCCCCCCCCCCGTGATTTTGCTGGAATATTGCTAAAAGCGGCGTAAAACTCCACTCCACTCACTCACTCAAGGATATTCTGACTTGAGGCAACAGACCCTGGGAACCAGGCTGTAATAGGACGTCCACATATACTTTGTGTGAAATAAGTTCATTTGTGGGTTCAAATCCATCATAGGCTAGCTCTTTGGTTTTAAGAAAGACCTTAGCTGTGGATCACACCATGCTCGCTCATATGAGACAATCTTAGTAGAATCCACTGTCATGTCTGACTTACAGGAGTGATCATGCCGGCCACACCAATGGGCTGTTTCAAGACCAGCATCCTCTTGCTGGCAGCTGTTGATGGAATGACGTCACCATACACGCGCCGGGCTTCCTCCGAATACCACTCGATAAACTCACCAGCGTTGTTGATCTCAAACAAGGCGTCTTTCAAAGGTTTGCCCTGTAGAATAGGAACTATTGAAGGTATTTTGATACGGGCAGTATCAATGATCATTGCAGAATTTATTATCAAAGACAATACTTTCACCTGATACCTTTAACTGTACATGTGAACATCATAGGTCAGAGATCCTGCATTCAGGGAAAGAATTGTTTTTCATTGGTGCCACTGGGCATTCATTAAGATGTAAAGGTGTACCCTTTAATTGCTATTCAAGTGTACCGACAAGAAAAATTGTTTTGGAACATCTTTGGACTTGGTGTATACTTCTTGATCGAGTAATAATCTGTTGAAATTTAAAAAGTTTACCGCTTTCTTGTTTAAAAGACTAAAACTTTTTTCAAAGTCTGAATCCGCAGGTTTAATTCACCCACCCTACTGTAATACGTGTGCTTGAATGTTCTTTTTACACTTTATGACATCTGGTTTCCAATTAAAACATTACAAGGTATATTTGTATAAAATCAGCACTAGGCACATATTACCTATGCCATTATGATGTCAATCATGCCACAGTCAAACTTACTGGTATATAAGTAGTTTTTAACGCTGACTTTGTTTAAATTTGGGAGATATTTTCGGCTCTTAAGTTGTCAATGCCCCAAGCTCCATGTATTATCCACACATTCTGCACACCGGTGTGTCATATCCAACAAAGCATCCAAAGGAGTTTATTTGCTCACGTTTTCAGTGGTCAGAAGTTTAGCCAACTCCAGCTTGTTCTGATTGGTCAGATCAAACCACTTCCTGAGAATCAAGCTCCGTTCCTGCAAAATATATTCCAAAGTAAAGTTTCGGTAACATATATTGAGTCTGTTATCTTCTACAAATCGAGAAATATGTTCTTACAAGCAGAAACTATGTGAAAACTGCCAAATACTTAGAAAACTCGGGGGCGGTGGGGTAGCCTAGTGGTTAAAGCGTTGGCTCGTCACGCCGAAGTCACGGATTCGAATCCCCACTTGGGTACAATGTGTGAAGCCCATTTCTGGTGTCCACCGCCGTGATGTTGCTGGAATATTGCTAAAAGCGGCGTAAAACCAAACTCGGTCAGTCAGTAGAAAACGTGACCAATTTAACCCACAGGCAGATATGAATGATTTCAGGATATTTTTCTTTGCCATCTGCACATGGCGCCTACCTTTGCTGTGGTCTCCCTCCACCTGAGGAATGCAGCATTAGCTTTCTCTATGGCCT
>VKKT01001965.1:0-16566 GCA_008038995.1 Haliotis laevigata | reverse complement strand
ACCATTCGATGATCTAGTTGGGTTCTACCCTAATACAAGGGGACCCACCATTCGATGATCTAGTTGGCGCCTGGGCCTTTGTATGGATGATAGATACCTTTTCGGTTCCTGATAATTATTTAATTAACTATAACCATTGTCACCAAAACACCTTGCAAATACATATGTATGTTTTGTGCCTGACAATCTCTATTCTTTAGTCTGAAGCATAAGTATGCCTCTATATGTCAATATAGCTTTTTTCGTAAAATCCCAAAACCCGGAATATGAAGAAGCCAGTGGATTAGATACAAAGTGACAATGTAAAGACATTCCCCAAACATGTTGTTGCCAAGATGTCACTCTTCGTTCTATCCTCTCTTTGGGATAATAGTCTGGTGCGCTCTCGACAGTTTTACACAACATGTGGCATGTGGTTTCAGTGCAAGACAACTGGCACCACCCCCAACCCCGGACAATGAGCTGGTGTTCTATGACTCGTAAGTGCCCTGTCTTCATTAGGACTTGTTCACAAAATGTCTCATAATGTCAAGTGTATGTTTTAATCAGATGATTATATGTGATTATCCCTAGCATTATATGTGTAGTATATGATAGATGTGGTCTCTAACTGAGCTGCTTAAGACAGATATGAAGCCGAAAATCTTCAGTACCCAGATGCACTCACTTAATGTTGTTATGCATGTTCCAGTCGTAGTCCCTATTGACCTGTATTTACCAAAATAATCAGTTCTAGTTTTGTGTTTTTTAAGATTAGGCAACGTTATTGTCTGAACTTGTCTGAAATCGCACCGGCGGTAGATCTGATATACTATACAAATTAATAGCAGTAAATCGGACATATATACAGTTCAAAATAAGTTAAAGCATTCCTACACTGTACCGTTGTGACTGCAATAATCACAGCGGGACTGGTTAACTCTACTCATATGGAAATATGGGGTGTTCCTGAACCTCTTTTGAGTAGCACATAACACATACTACTCAATATTTGCTAAGGACAAAAGTATCAGCGGTGTGGCCCTAGACAATCGTTGAGGACTAAACAACATTATTGTTGATAAAATGTTCAGACAGGACACTGATGTTTGTTTTCTCGTTTCCTCAAAGCGCAAGCTCTGGTAGCCAGGCAACCCACCCTGAACCACTTGGATCGAGGTCCGACATGGCACAATCTCCACACGAAGACAGGTGCTTGGCTTGGGTGAAGTTAAAACATTCATTTAATATATACAGGTTTCTGGTTGTATCTAGGCTGTCGGGACTTCAGTGTTTGTCTGGGTTTTCTTCGGCGTCATGTTTTCAGCTAACAGTAGCGATGCTTGACATTAGTGAAGACTGGAGTAAGCGAATGAGCATGGTTTTACACCGCTTTTAGCAATATTCGAGCAATATCACGGCTGGGGACACCAGAGATGGGCTTCATACATTGTACCCATGTGGGGAATCGAACCCGGGTCTTCGGCCTGACGAGCAAACGCTATTACCACTAGGCTACCCCACCGCCCAAGTTTAGACTGAAACTTCCAAGCGACGGCAACAGTCTCTGTTGTTGTTTAATAAATAATGACTGCCATACACACATTATCCTTGTGGGCCCCGTTGCTAATTTCAGACCTCTATATAATGACAGTGTGTATCACTGAAAACATAGACATTGTTTATGAAAGAGTCTTCTGTTTGTTGCAATTTTGTTTTCCTATTTCAGGATGTCACTTCGTTCTGTTGTGAGCGATGACCTGAGATGCCAACATGAACGTGCCACCACACCACCATCACGTGTCCACAGCTCACGTGCCAACACGCCAACAACGGGTGTCAACAGCTCACGTGCAAAAACGCCAGCGTCTGATGTTAGCATCTCACGTGCAACAGCAGCAGCAGATGACAGCATCTCACGTGCACCAACGCCAGCAGCAGACGACAGCGTCTCACGTGCACCAATACCAGCAGCAGATTACACCATCCCAGAAAACCAAGTAGACGAAGGTAAGGGTTGTGTTGACGTCGATTGCAGGGGCGGATACAGCTTTTTGAGAAAGGAGGGGTGCACACTCTTGAGGAAGTGGGGGTGCACACATTTTCACGAGAGTTTCAGTGGTCATTTAATAAACTTTCAGAATCGTGTGTGTGTGTGTGTGTGTGTGTGTGTGTGTGTGTGTGTGTTTTGGGGGGTTGCGCACACCTGTCTATGGATTGACTTATACAGTGAATTCAAGTTGGTAAAAAATGACGACAGACATAGCAGTACACAGCTCCTATGTTCGTAACACTTGAAGGGTGATAATTTCAGACTTTGTTTAATTCTATTGGTTTTCGGTTATGAATATGATAGGGGTGTGGTACATGGGGCAGTAGTTGTAGTGTTTACTCGTATCAGGAACCTGATATCAATAATATCATGTATTTACTTCCAGGGGTATCTGCAGCAAGGGAGACAACAGGCTTCCGCAAACGCATCCGTCGGGTAGGTACACCTGTCCTTGATAAATAACATGAAATCAATAATTTGTTATCAGCCACAAAAATAGTCTTTCATCAAATAACCATTGCAGTACGTTTTTCAAAGCTATTGGATGTTCTGTTTATTTTTATTTAAATGAGGACCATATCTAGTTGAATGGCTGTACCAACAATGATCATTCAAACACCTGAAACGTAACCGCCAATGCTTGTCAGTGTCTAGAGAAGCTTTCTAGTGTCTGGTGCATGTTAGTTCAACTGTTAACAACTACCGAAATTAAATAAAGACAAACCCGTGAAGATCCGGGTTAGGACGGGATCAGGTGGACAAGCTTGGTGACTTGGTTCATGTAATCAGATCCAAGTTGTGTAGATCGATGCTCATGATGTCAATCACCGGGTGGTCCTGTCCCAACTCAATGATTTAACAAACCGCCGTCATGTTTAGTGCGGCCGTAAACGACAAACAAACAGAAAACCGAGAATCTGTCTCAATATCACATACAAAATAAAGGAACAGACAGCAGTTGGTCGCAAAACCTCTCCACTTTTGTAAGGAATATTATTTTCATCTACACAAAACACTCAAACTGGTTCTGACAGTATGTCAAGTGTATATTTAGATAGAATAGCGTATCTGATTATCCCTATCTATAGTTGAGTAATAAAAACCTAAAGCACTTCACTCTGCCCGTCCCTGAGAAGGATACATGTTGTATAACTTACTTCAAGTCATGAATGCACGACTGAGTTCAGCCATTATTTTCAGGCATTCTCCCGACTTCTTCGGCCATTCAGATCCTGCTTTGGCCACAGCTAAGATCCTTGGTGGAACACGATATCATGGCAGCAACACTATCATTGGCTCTTCTAGTCACGTGTCTAGAGGTCAGAGGTTATCCAGGTGTGTAGGTAAAGTGCAATATGGAAGGATGAGATGGAAAGATGGCTAATGTCAATGACCTTGTTTTCAGGACGACTGTGTTAGATAGGAAGTCACAAAGCAAGTCATATTTTCACCTAATCGTTGTGTCAACATATTTGTTATTGTGTCAAACACGTTTTGACATTTTATCAAAACACGTTTGGATTACCTGAACGTTGTACCGGTCAATGCACGTTCTATGAAAACATGATATATTCATAGAATACAAAAACATATTGCAAAACGATATTGACCAAAATCAATTAAGGCAGAAGCATGAAGGTCATAGGGATAATAGCAATGGGTTTTGCCATACTGAAAAATATTAGCTAGAAACCCTTTTCATGTGTATAAGAAACTTAATCAGAGAAACGAACTATGTCTCCTACATGTAATAAACGAAAACGGAAACAATTAAGAAAAATGCACACTGTTTATGGAAGTAAAGCTGTCTTAGGTGAAGACTACATAATATTACTATGTTATATCTTACGTATGAAAACATTGAGCCAATGCGTTTATTATTTCTCAAAATCCTTTTCTGTAAAACTAAAAAGCATTCATAAACACAAAAATATAATGAATTAATATTTACTAATAATTTCGTAAATAATCTGGCAAAACAATAAGAATTGTGTTCAGTGAAGCAATAATATATATCCAAAGTATTTTGGTCATAAAATATCTAGTGAAAACTGAAACTAGAATTTTGTTTATGCTTGATGTCAATGAAGAAGCATTATAAATGCAATTATGAATCATAAATTGATATTAACCGATACTTTTGCAAATAATAAGAATTGTGTTCGGGTCATTGATGGCACAATAATATAAGTTCTTTGTTATAAAATATCTAGTTAAACTGAAAACTGATGCACACAACATACTGGTTATCAGAACTGTTAATGTTTTATGTTGGTAAAGAGCATTTCTGAACACAATTATAAATTATAAATTTTCTATTAACTGATAATTTCTGGAGTAATCTGGAAAACTGATTAGAATTTTGTTCAAAGATGGCACAATTTTGTAAGTTTTTGTTATAATATATCTAGTAAAACCTGAAAACCAATGCACGTAATGCCTATCAAACTGTTCATCTTTGATGTTCGTAAATAAGCATTTACGAACAGTTAGGCTTATTTACGAACAGTTATGAACAATAAATTGATATTAACTAAAATGCAATATGGTAGAATAGGAGTTGTGTTCGATGAAGGCACAGTAACATATGTCCATAGTATCTTTGTTATTAAATATCTTGCGAAAGCAAAACTGTGTAATTTCATGTCAGTAAAATGTTTTGTTAAAAATAATTGGAAATGGTAATTCAGCACTTACAATTACCAGTGCAATGAAGTAACTTGATACAAAGTTTATAAAGCTAGCTATATTAATATAATTATATGTAAATAAAAAGGTAATATACTAAATGAAACTAAATGGGGGTTTTCATATATTGTTTTTTCACAGAGGTTTCTGTAAACAGTGAAGATAAATTCTGAACCATTAAATATCTGATCATGACTACAAAGATTTACAATAATTTGTCTTGACTAGTCATGAACAGTATTGAATTATCTTAAGTCTAATGATTAACGGAAATACTGATATATTTTGTCTAGTCATGAAGCTGAATTACATTAAGTCTGATCATGAACATAAGTACTCATACGTTTTGTATATAATTATGAAGAAAAGTATTGAACTGCTTAACTTTAATCATGCACAGAAATACTGACATATTTTGTCTCATCACGAAGAGAATGATTTAATTATTTTGAGTCTAATCAGCAACATAAATGCTCATATATTTTGTCTAATCATGCAGAGAAGTATTGAATTATTATGAAGAGAAGTACATGAATTGAATTACTAAGTCTAGTCATGAACAAACATACTGATATATTTTATCCGATGAAGAGGAGTGTTGAATTATTATTTTGAGAAATGTTCATATCTTTTGTCCCATCATGAATATTGAATTATTTTAAGTCTAATCACGAACATAAATACATAATGAACATGACCAAGCTGTAGCAAAATATGAAACACCTGGTCATTGTTAATTGAAATTTTGAATACCTTCAATGAGTGAGTGAGTAAGTGAGTTAAAATTTAAATTTAATGTGGCATCGGCATTATATCAGCCATATAGCGACGATATCTTAATGAATTACCAGCCACTACTTGTGACATCGAGATTCTGTACATGTATTTAGGCTATTGCCACATTTATAACTTTGAAGTATCATCAACCTCCTGCAATATACATTAAAAAAACGCCTTAAGAATGATTTCCTATTGAACACAGCCTAATAACGAAATGTGTATATGTTTTCCTCAAAATTCAAGTCTTGATTTGCCTATTTCCTCCTCGAAACCGCGGACACCAAATTAACCAGGCAGCCATTAGATCACCCTGTCTCCTCCCAGGTCAGTTCTAGTGTTGTGTCCAGAGATGGTCAACATACCTGGCTACTTCTGACCTTTACACACTGTAGGTTTTCAAATAATTCTTTCATATAATATTTTCTGTTGAAACTGTTCAGTTTTGTCATTTTTTATCAGATAGTGTTGCTTGCCACGTGATTAAAATTTCTAAAAATCTTTGCGTTCACTAAGGATGATGTTGTATTTTTCATTAGTTTTCTTCACAAACAATGTCTGAGCTTAACTATTCACATACTACTTTTAAAATGAATTCGTGCCATACCTGATTGTACATTTTAGATCTTTGGAACAAAAGTGATGTCATAAGCGATACGTTTCTTTTAAAATTATGTTCCGACTGTAATAAATGTGTATTTGTCAGATTTGGGTATACTGTTCGTGTGTTGAATAGTGAGGTTTAGGTATGTTTAGCTATTGTTGAATACACGATCATTACAATGCACTACATTGTCGTTTTGTTATGTATAGACACTTGTACGTGGGTGAGTGTGGTTAAAGGTAACATGGATCGTGACTTTCAGTTAATGCATTGCATGTCAAGTTGATGTAGCAGGGAAGCTCTAAGGAGTTTCCAAACCAAGGAATTTGGACGAATCGTGAATATTCGAGGCCATGACCACGCGTTTCCTTCATAATACTGGTAGTCATCTCTGCACAGAGTATTGGGGTGCTTTGGACGGGGTGCCAACCCATGCCCCACAAATAGTATGACCTCTTTGTGACATATATAGAAGACCTAAGCCATAAAATGTTCTTGAAACTGACTGGGCCCGGGACAGACAAACAAGAAGTGATATTGTGAACAGCTCACGTTACTGATGACAGCCTTCCCATCGGGCTGCCGATTAAGTAAATCTGGAATTTATACACATTCGCATTAAGCAGGCACCACCCACTTTTTGATGTGGTAAATAAGAACACACTAAATGTTGCAGTATATGCTTTAAATAAGACATTCTGCATATTTAAATAGTAATAACATATTTTACTCTGATTAAGGCGGCGGAGACACCAAAATGTGTGACCTGGGTCTCATACTGTGTTGTGTCTCTGGGCAAGGCACTTCGTCCACATTGCAATCAGTCCACCCAGCTGTTTAAAATGGGTACCTGAAAAGCGGAAGTAAAGACCTATAATATACTGTCGTGCTTAGCGCTTAGTAGCACAATTCCGTCAGGGTTATAATGTAACGCCAGAGAACAGCATCGCGTTGGATTCTAGGTTAGCATTATTATATTATTATTATTATTAAAGCAAAAACGAAAGTGAAATTCGGTAACGATTAACTTGCCATATGTGAGGAATACCCCTAACCTTTATATAAAGGTGACTATCGTCAATGTCCGAAAATATTTTCGCCATGACTACACCACCTGTGACATTCAGAATCTCGGTATATTTATTGTGATTGTTTGGACGGACATCTCACCAACTAACGAAGGCCGAAGTAAGAGAAGTAATCGTAAAATATTCAGCGTTACACCTGCAAGCCAGGGGCATGGAGTTCGTACCCTCTGTCGAAGATTCCTCTGTGTAATTTGGCGAGTTGACAGCAACACAAGGGTTCAGGGCAAATAAGCCCTTAATATCATAAACTGATGATAGATATTCTCTGTATTACAACTTATATTACATAGATTGGACACTCGGGTCAGGCGCCTTCACTCCTGTGCTACTGCCAACGAGTCTTTAATCCAGTGAGTGAGTGAGTGAGTTTAGTTATATGGCAGCGATCTGTAAATAATTGAGTTTGGACCAGACAATCACGTGATCAACAGCATGAGCATCGATCTACGCAACTGGGAATCGATAACAAGTGTCAAACAAGTCATCTTGCCTCACCACCCGATCCCGTTAGTCGCCTGGTACCACAAACATGGGTTACTGAAGGTCAATTCTAACCCGGATATTCACGGGAATGCAGGAAAGTAACGTACCTCGGCCTGATCATGGCTGATGGTACCGCACATTCGACATCAACACTGTTGGACCTGTGGGTCTGTCTCCTGTTACCAGGTGTGCGTTTCGTCAGTGAATTTATGATAAACCATTTCAGACGAATTCCCTAACATCATGTTGTCATTTTCATTAATATAGAACCACAGGCCCCCACTGCGGGTCAGAAAATCGATAAACTCACCCCCTACTTATAGTAGGGGTTGTTGATACTACACCGGGGCCTAGTTTATCGATTTAGTAGGGGGTGTTGATCGGGGCCTAGTTTATCGATTTTCTGACCCGCAGTGGGGGCCTGTGTATATAACAGCCAAATGTCTAAACGTTCGTCACGTCCACAGGTGCGTGTCACGCTTAGAAACAGCGTTAGAAAGACACATAGACCCTACCCTAGTAGTACTGTAACGCTGTTTCTAAGCGTGACACGCTCCTGTGTTTACGTCAAAGGCCTGGGTTCGTTTCCACAAAAGGGTATGTAAAGTTTGAAGCCCTCTTCTGGTGACCCTATCGTGAATTTGCTGGGATGTTGCTAATACCCCCCTTAATCTACACTTGCTAACACAAACCACATATTGGATATGCTAACCCTGTTGTCTAAAACTTAACTTAACTTAATTAAGCTTACATGTCTCGTCTAGATATAACACCTGATCACTGTTCAAAGCAGTATTAAAACCAACTCACTCACTGAAACCAGATTTTAGGAAAATATTCCAATCTCCAACCAGTGGTTTGGCCCTTGTACGTAGGTATGAGGAGAGAGCTCATCGTTGATCTGTTCCGTCTGTGTACACACAAAAATCAAAACAAGAGTGGTCCCTCTTTGATGGCCCCTCAGGCGGATCCAGAAATTTTCAATGTGTGTGTGTGTGTGTGTGTTTGGGGGGTGTTTTTTGTTTGTTTGTTTTTCGAACCCCCTGAACAGCCCCTCCGCCAGTGCCTGCATTAGTCGTTATCAATGACTGTCACCACGGGTTGTTGTTCCCTGGCAAGTTTACTGACCATCGAACAACTTCTTGGTTAACAATCCGATATTCTACACAAGAGGGATATGATGACATGCGTCGACCAAGTCAGTGAGCCTGAACACCAACCCTATTAGTCGCCTCTAACGACAAGCATGGGCTACTGAAGACCAGTTCTAACCCGGACCTTCATGGATTGGAATAGCCGACTGACCAAATCCTCATCCCACCACATCAGTTAAAGCACAGGATCGTGTCACTAATGTTCTATACCACTAAATTTAGAGACATGACCAAATCCTTCAGCCTCATTTGCAAGTTTGTTAGGATGAACTATTCCTGTTTTACTGTTAATGTAGTGTCATTTTAACATTCTGAGTAATCTTCAGCTATTTTCAATAACTATTCCAAATAACATAAACAGCAAGGAAAACAAAATATGAAATTGTATGGAATGTTTAATGCATTCAAACTGTTTACACAGTCGGTATCAGGACACATATCATGGTGTACAGAAACATGGAGGAGGTATCACAGCTGATATAACAGTACTTATACACCGGTAGTCACTTGCTGGATCAAACTGACTTCAGAACATCAGGCTCATAATGATAATACTGATCTATATTGTCTCAGTAGCTTATAACTGGTTGTACTTGATAATACGCCCGATGCCAATTCAGCCAAGCTGTTCGATTCTGTCTACTAGACACTAGACAACAAAATACTCTGTGGCTGGAATACTGTTTGGTCAGCTGTGGCACATTGGGTTTGGCAAAGTTCGGGAAACTATTACAGGATGACGTTTCTACTTCAAGTCACTGTGTGTCTACAGATTTCTAACAGACGCTGCTTATCATTTCATTATTTCAACTGAGAACACAATCATGACTTTCCTTGCAAGAATGTTTCCAAATCAGGTGACCAAAATATCTTTCGTTTCAAATTCCTTAACTTTTCATCTTTCCTTTGAGAACATCCCATTATCACCGATAAAGAACATCATGTCATCGTGTTGCTAAGACTCAATTTTGGATCATTTTACAGTCCCAACAAATAGATTGTAAATGTTATTCAGGATGCCAAACCCTGAACAAGCTGAAAAAATACAATATGGCTTTTGCAATGACTTCTGATAGTGTGCAATCAATAGATTAAAACTGTTGAGTATGGAAACCCCATTTGAAGGATTAATTACTGATCTGGTATGTCCGGAATATATTCAAGTCTATAAAAGAAGCATTATGTAAAGCTTGCATAACCAAACAATTGTTGATGTAAATATGTGGTACAATATATAAATGTATATCACAGAAAATAAATATATGTAAGAGCAATTCTTCCAAACAATACAAAATAAAATATACATATGTACATAATTTTTTTCTTAACAAGGATTCAGTATCACATAATAATCACACTTAAATTTACAAATAAAAATACCAGGTTAGCAGTTTCTAAAACCGACAAAACTTCATTGAATATGTTGAAACGGTTAGATTTTTTTACATGATATTTTTTAATAGAAATTAATAGATCTTGTTATCAGCTGGAGGCGAATGTGGACTGCTACAAGTTATGTGCTGTAGAATCCACCGTCGTGTTTCCTGGAATAGCCGCCATTAGTGCCAGCGCTGTGGGGGCTCTCTACAGCGACAGGGGAGATAAGTACGGTGGGATTAGTAAGTGAAGAGGTGAAATACCTGCCTTCATCAAGCATGCACCTGACAACCGGACTACAGTTTTTGTGGGATTAAATATATTTATTTAATTTGTTAAATTTTCAAACTCAATATTAACTTTTAATTGTTACTTCTTGATATTGAAGTGTCAAGAAAGCTGAGAAATGTTATATTTTTCTTAAATATTTTAGAAAGAATTCAGAAATCAAAATTCATTTTTACAATTCTTTTATTAAGAATTTTGTTCTAGATTCAAATCATTGATTGAACAGTTAATCAAGAATGTCCAACTTATATCAACAACCTTGATTAAACCAAAAATTGTTTTTGGTTTTAAAAAATGTCAGCAAATTTCACTCCTTGTTTTAAATTCACTGAAATTTTCATTCTATTTATTTCGACCAAATTTCATCGATAGGATTTTGTTGGACTAACGAGTAATATGACAAAGGGTTTTCATGATGGATCCCACTACACTTCATCAACTTGTAGCTGAGGTTGTCGGGTGAGATGCTTGGATGAAGAAAGATAAAGGAAGGAAGTCACTCAATGCAACAAATGTAAAGAATATTAATTATAAGAATAACGTTACTCCAAACAAACAGAGAATTGCCTGCATTTTTAGGTTTCAAATTATTGATTTATCAAATCCATATTAATAATGAAACATTTTGAGTATGTTTTCAAAATATTAAATCAAAATTGGTACATTTTTTGCAACATTCAACTAGTTTTTCACTCATGTGAAAAAGGTTTGTAAGAAGGCACCCAGTTAAAACTAGTTCTACTGACTAGTAGCATCTAGCTCAAAAGACAATAAGGACGTAGTTCACATCGGAAATAAGTCCTTGAATGTCCATGTAAGTCGTCTACAGCAGTTAGTACTATGAACAGATAAGAAACTGAAAGATGAAGGAGGTTAAATGCAAGAGGTTATCAAAGCCATGGATGTTCGTTAAACTAGGCTGCTTGTTTCAAACAGTGTGTTTAATAAACAGCATACCCTGTGCTGGTGAGGTAACCTTGATGCATATTCAGTAATATCATATTTCACAAAGTTTCTTTAATAAAGGATTTACTGAGAACTTTATTGTAGATGATCGAAAATTAGTTCTGTATTTTGTTGATTTCATCATGAAGGTGAAAATGCTGGTTTCAGATATACTACTCAAGAATTGTAAAGACACCTGATTTTTCCATATCGTGATAGTTATTTCTGTCATGGCATTGCAGATTAGTGAGTGAGTGAGTTTAGTTTTATGCCACTTTTAGCAACATTTCAGCAATATCTTGGCGGGGGACGCCAGATATGGGCATCACACATTGTGCCCATGTGGAGAATCAACCACGGGTCCTCGGCGAGGCGGTCAGCAAGCTGCCCTACTGCCCTTCATGACAGGTTAACTAAAGTCGTATATAAAAATCAGGTGTTCTTCACTTTTTTTAGCAGTATATGCATAAATGATGTGTGGGATATTTCTGGTACAAATTTGCTAGTTTCAGTTAGTGCTGCCAGCAACATTCTGGGCGTGGCCAGTTTTAGAAGACGTAAGCAGTCAGACAGAGGATTGTGAGTTTCTAGACAGAAAGGAAATCAAGAGCAAAAAAATCCTCCGTCAGGTTTTCTAGAATAGCCTTTGTTTGTTGTCTGTGTATGGTGGCTCTCTGAAATAGACATCACAACATCAGCAAATAAACGTGAAGCGAAAAGAGGTTGAACTTGTGTTTAACATTACTGCATTCATATCGTGACATGCAAGGTGTGTGTAAGGCTGCCTGGACAAGTTCGGAGTAATCCTGGTTTTATAGTGCTNATGCCAATTCAGCCAAGCTGTTCGATTCTGTCTACTAGACACTAGACAACAAAATACTCTGTGGCTGGAATACTGTTTGGTCAGCTGTGGCACATTGGGTTTGGCAAAGTTCGGGAAACTATTACAGGATGACGTTTCTACTTCAAGTCACTGTGTGTCTACAGATTTCTAACAGACGCTGCTTATCATTTCATTATTTCAACTGAGAACACAATCATGACTTTCCTTGCAAGAATGTTTCCAAATCAGGTGACCAAAATATCTTTCGTTTCAAATTCCTTAACTTTTCATCTTTCCTTTGAGAACATCCCATTATCACCGATAAAGAACATCATGTCATCGTGTTGCTAAGACTCAATTTTGGATCATTTTACAGTCCCAACAAATAGATTGTAAATGTTATTCAGGATGCCAAACCCTGAACAAGCTGAAAAAATACAATATGGCTTTTGCAATGACTTCTGATAGTGTGCAATCAATAGATTAAAACTGTTGAGTATGGAAACCCCATTTGAAGGATTAATTACTGATCTGGTATGTCCGGAATATATTCAAGTCTATAAAAGAAGCATTATGTAAAGCTTGCATAACCAAACAATTGTTGATGTAAATATGTGGTACAATATATAAATGTATATCACAGAAAATAAATATATGTAAGAGCAATTCTTCCAAACAATACAAAATAAAATATACATATGTACATAATTTTTTTCTTAACAAGGATTCAGTATCACATAATAATCACACTTAAATTTACAAATAAAAATACCAGGTTAGCAGTTTCTAAAACCGACAAAACTTCATTGAATATGTTGAAACGGTTAGATTTTTTTACATGATATTTTTTAATAGAAATTAATAGATCTTGTTATCAGCTGGAGGCGAATGTGGACTGCTACAAGTTATGTGCTGTAGAATCCACCGTCGTGTTTCCTGGAATAGCCGCCATTAGTGCCAGCGCTGTGGGGGCTCTCTACAGCGACAGGGGAGATAAGTACGGTGGGATTAGTAAGTGAAGAGGTGAAATACCTGCCTTCATCAAGCATGCACCTGACAACCGGACTACAGTTTTTGTGGGATTAAATATATTTATTTAATTTGTTAAATTTTCAAACTCAATATTAACTTTTAATTGTTACTTCTTGATATTGAAGTGTCAAGAAAGCTGAGAAATGTTATATTTTTCTTAAATATTTTAGAAAGAATTCAGAAATCAAAATTCATTTTTACAATTCTTTTATTAAGAATTTTGTTCTAGATTCAAATCATTGATTGAACAGTTAATCAAGAATGTCCAACTTATATCAACAACCTTGATTAAACCAAAAATTGTTTTTGGTTTTAAAAAATGTCAGCAAATTTCACTCCTTGTTTTAAATTCACTGAAATTTTCATTCTATTTATTTCGACCAAATTTCATCGATAGGATTTTGTTGGACTAACGAGTAATATGACAAAGGGTTTTCATGATGGATCCCACTACACTTCATCAACTTGTAGCTGAGGTTGTCGGGTGAGATGCTTGGATGAAGAAAGATAAAGGAAGGAAGTCACTCAATGCAACAAATGTAAAGAATATTAATTATAAGAATAACGTTACTCCAAACAAACAGAGAATTGCCTGCATTTTTAGGTTTCAAATTATTGATTTATCAAATCCATATTAATAATGAAACATTTTGAGTATGTTTTCAAAATATTAAATCAAAATTGGTACATTTTTTGCAACATTCAACTAGTTTTTCACTCATGTGAAAAAGGTTTGTAAGAAGGCACCCAGTTAAAACTAGTTCTACTGACTAGTAGCATCTAGCTCAAAAGACAATAAGGACGTAGTTCACATCGGAAATAAGTCCTTGAATGTCCATGTAAGTCGTCTACAGCAGTTAGTACTATGAACAGATAAGAAACTGAAAGATGAAGGAGGTTAAATGCAAGAGGTTATCAAAGCCATGGATGTTCGTTAAACTAGGCTGCTTGTTTCAAACAGTGTGTTTAATAAACAGCATACCCTGTGCTGGTGAGGTAACCTTGATGCATATTCAGTAATATCATATTTCACAAAGTTTCTTTAATAAAGGATTTACTGAGAACTTTATTGTAGATGATCGAAAATTAGTTCTGTATTTTGTTGATTTCATCATGAAGGTGAAAATGCTGGTTTCAGATATACTACTCAAGAATTGTAAAGACACCTGATTTTTCCATATCGTGATAGTTATTTCTGTCATGGCATTGCAGATTAGTGAGTGAGTGAGTTTAGTTTTATGCCACTTTTAGCAACATTTCAGCAATATCTTGGCGGGGGACGCCAGATATGGGCATCACACATTGTGCCCATGTGGAGAATCAACCACGGGTCCTCGGCGAGGCGGTCAGCAAGCTGCCCTACTGCCCTTCATGACAGGTTAACTAAAGTCGTATATAAAAATCAGGTGTTCTTCACTTTTTTTAGCAGTATATGCATAAATGATGTGTGGGATATTTCTGGTACAAATTTGCTAGTTTCAGTTAGTGCTGCCAGCAACATTCTGGGCGTGGCCAGTTTTAGAAGACGTAAGCAGTCAGACAGAGGATTGTGAGTTTCTAGACAGAAAGGAAATCAAGAGCAAAAAAATCCTCCGTCAGGTTTTCTAGAATAGCCTTTGTTTGTTGTCTGTGTATGGTGGCTCTCTGAAATAGACATCACAACATCAGCAAATAAACGTGAAGCGAAAAGAGGTTGAACTTGTGTTTAACATTACTGCATTCATATCGTGACATGCAAGGTGTGTGTAAGGCTGCCTGGACAAGTTCGGAGTAATCCTGGTTTTATAGTGCTAGCCGACTGAGATGCATCTCACAACAACTTAAACATAGAAACCCAACTCTGTATTCTAACTTCAACCATGTGTTCCTTCTTTTATTATCCCATTAATATTTTTTATAAACCCAAATATATTCAAAAAATATGTCCTGAAACAGACATATTTTTCAAATCAAAACTACCAGGTCCCCAGGCCTTCAAAAATATCAGATCAGTCCTTAACAATTCCGATCAGCCATGCTTCTTACTATTTGTAAAACTATCCACAGCACGTACTGTACAATATTAAATTTATTTTTATGAATGTGTACTTCCTACAATATTAATGTGAAAAATCAAGAGAATGTCAAAATTGTTACAAGAATGAATTATAAATGTATGGAAATATGTTCGTACATTAAAATATGAAAATTAAAATCAATGAATTGTAAAAATTGTTTTGTGAACATTTAGATAAAAGTATGGTGTTTTGTGTCATGCAAACTATTATGACATAACATTNTGCCAAGGGTCTCAGGCTGGAGAAGAGTTTCGTTCTTATCCTTGAGGAACTCTCCATGATGGTTATATTCTGACTTCAAGACAAAGTCCAGGCTGTCCTGGGGTGCCACGGGGTCATAGTGTTGAATCTCCCGCCTCGTGCTGCTGAGGGTGTGCTTCGTGTTTAGACGGTTCCAAGGGTCCTGCTTCTGGGCCAAATGTGTTGGAACACCATATGGTTCTTTCTGAAATGGGAATAAAACACTAGACATAGATGGGCAAATAGTACAACACTTACCTTAAGATGTTGGTGCCTTAAACAACTTATCATCCAAAATCTTTTTGAGGACAAACCTTTTTAACATCTAGGGAAAAACTATGGGTTTCTTTTGGATTGTGATTAACATTATCAACACTAAGTAGCTAAAGCTGGAAAATTAAAATAACTGTTTTAACAAGTGAAGGAGCAAGAACTAGCATTGAAATGTCATGATAAAGAATAAAAAGAAGTTGTTATACATAAAACGAGTCATATGTATTCAAGTTATTTAATTTAGAGCTTCATGAATCATTAGGGATAAAAACTTGAAATAATCATCATTATAAATTAACTTTTATTTTCATTAGTTTCCTCAGATGTACCTAAATTTGGTGGTCAAGATGGAAATTGTCACATGTCCATCCAGAAATTTACTAGTCTCAGACTGTTACTATCACACTGATGATGAGCTGGTAAGATTCATACTGACAATGCCAGTTTTGCTGTTATTCTGGTGCCTTAATTTGTACAATTTCAGATTTGTGTGATGCAATGAAACAGAGCATACATATTTGGTTAGGAAATGAATGGAATGTACATAAATATAGTTCTTGGCCTAATTGATTTAATGCCAGTCAGAAATGTGGAAGTGCACAGTAAAAGAGTATGGTTACGGAACATATGTCATACTAAGATATTTACATACTAAAAAAAGCACAGGACAAGGATGACCAATGCATTAGATCTATGCTCTTTTCG
>VKKT01001964.1:67049-85477 GCA_008038995.1 Haliotis laevigata | reverse complement strand
AATCCAGTGATCAACAGCAAGAGCATCGATCTGCGCAATTGGGAACCGATGAGATGTGTCAAGCAAGCCAGCGAACCTGACCACCCGATCCCGTTAGTCGCCTCTTACGACAAGCAGGGGTTACTGAAGGTTCATTCAAACCCGGACCTTCACGGGTTCACAGCTGTCGATGATATGTTGGTTGGTCTGTTGTTTAACGCCGCACTCGGCATTATTCCAGCTATATGACGGCGGGGTGTAAATAATCGAGTCTGGACCAGACAATCCAGTGATCAACAGCATGAGCACCGATCTACACAATTGGGATGCGATGACATGTGTCAACCAAATGAGCCTGACCACCCGATCCGGTTGACCGGCTCTTACATGATATGTGCATGGTATCGGTCAGTAAATATACAATTCATTCAGTTTAACACCGACATCCGTGAAGATGACTTTGAGTGCAGTATTACTCATAAAATACCTCATTTGGAAACCACATGAATGGTAGAATCAATACTTAAGCATTTTCATAAAAACCTTTATTCCATCATAATTACAGTAGGTAATACTTGTTAAGCATATGAACTAATCATAGCAGTCTGCTGGTGTAGGCCCGAGGTCTTCACACAAGACACTGGGTCACAGTGTTCATGATCTATGTGAATCTGCCTAGGGCCATGATGACACTGCTGCCTTCTTCGGTTAATAGAATGTACACCACGAATCCATCCCTGTACAACCGCTTCATCACTTATTGCACATCATCTTAACGAATTCTGAAATTCAGAATGTTCATAATATTGATACTGTGTTAAAAGTATTGACTTAAGTTAATTCTCTGATGCTTCATACACATATTCATTCATAAATGGTATGAACAAACACATGGTACAACCAAAGATGTATTGTCGAAATTTAATCATGTATTCCTACATGTTAGATATGCATGTACACCATGAATTTAACCTACCTTCATAATTTACTTGTCCGTCACCATCAATATCTGCCTCCTTGATCATTTCATCTACTTCCTCATCTGTCAACTTCTCGCCCAAGTTTGTCATGACATGCCTCAACTCAGCTGCACTGATGAAACCGTTGCCGTCTTTGTCGAAGACCCGGAAAGCTTCCCTAAGTTCCTCATCTGAATCGTTGTTGCCCATCTTCTTGGACATCATGGTAAGGAATTCGGGGAAATCTATGGTGCCGTTGCCTTGGAACAAGGGAATGGGAATAGTCAGACAAATTCATGCATGACAAATCACTTGTCCTGACACATACAATGTTTTGGTTATTATTGGAATTATCACGTTCACTGCAAACTGTAACAAGAATGGAATTATACCTTTTCCTAGCTGCAAACAGATGGCTTCGGGTAATTAATGGGAGACCGATGAAGCATTCGTGAACTAGACTAATGCTTTGCAGCGCCACTATCATACTTCATGTGCACAATGATGCAATGTTCATGTGCGTAACAATGCGTTGTATATTCAAATTCTTCTTCTTTTTGCCGTATGACATGCACCATCAAGATAAATAGACTCACCATCAGCATCAACTTCGTTGATCATGTCTTGCAACTCTGCCTCTGTTGGGTTCTGACCTAGTGACCTCATGACGGTTCCCAACTCTTTGGTGGTGATGGTGCCATCGCCGTCCTTGTCGAAGAGACTGAATGCCTCTTTGAACTCTGCAAACAAATAGACACAAAATGAGAAGCCTAAATCAGTAGAAGATAGTCATGGCTGCTGAGCAAGCCGTCTCACGGTGTAGATTTTGAATGTAACTGCCTGCAAACCGGTTCATTTTGAATTCAGATTTTTAAATTTTGTGATAAAGAGCAAGGGAGTAACAACCTACCAGCTATCTGTTCTTCTGTTAACTGGGTTTGTTGATCAGCCTTGAAATGCAAACGAAAACACTCTCAGTTAATCAACAGCACCGAAAATATACCGCCATGTTCCACATCTTTAAATCATCCTGCTTAACATGGAATATAGATTGTACAATTGATGTGAGTCAAAGATTGGCACAGAAAACTAAAATGATACCCACTCCCTAAAAATACCCCAAGCGAAACTCATACCATTGAAATTAAACCATAAAGGGATTTCTATACTGTGCAGCTTGCAATAATTTCCCGTGAGATAAATGTAGGCCTTTATAGTCTCAGTTTGAATATAAACTACAACAAAATGCCTCGAAAGGTTCAATCAAACGTTAATACACCATTGCATACATGTGAGAAAAGTACAATGAGAACAAGTTGAAAAATATACTTCATAAAAGCGTTTTAAAAGTACTCATACGTACCATTTTATATGAAGAAACCTCGATCTCCCCGACGCTATACCTTCCCCTCGGACTGACCCGACCGATTATGTTAGAATACACCGACAAATACGACTACCTTCACATTCAGCCAAGTGTTAAAGGGGAAGTGTGCATTGAAGAACCCAGAAAGGCTGTTCGGGAAGTCATTCTCTTCTCACTTAGCGTTACAATGGACGCGTATGCTGTTGGCAACTGGAGTCGCCCCGCTCAGATAAACAGCCTATTTGTGTTAAGTTGCTAACAACATTGAATAGAGACATCGATCCCTTTGACTTCACTCGGTGGAGCATAAAATGAAAGGGGTAATATTTCTGTGGGTTTTGAATTTTAATTGATACAGATGTTCTTTGACTAAATGCAGTGTTTTGTCATCTTTTCCAATGATTTGACTTTTTGAAACTGAACGTAAGTGACCAAACAGTTTCTCTGTCTAAAGGACGGAATACATACTAAGACAACTGTGCCTGAAATTTAAAGTTTTAAACAATAAAGATTCGGTAACGTTGTAGGGGTATAAAAATCCTTTCCCTCATTTCGATGTTATCATAATGAGTAATTGGTACAAAACAAAAGAAAAATGAAAAAGCCAACATGCACAATTATATATTCGAGTATTTTTCTTTCCTGTTAAACATTAAAAAGAAGGAAGTGGTAAAACATAAATATGAAAAACATGCATGTAGGCAAGTTGGTCATATGAAAACAAAGGCCCTTATATCTGATGAAACCGGAATATCAAACACCAATGAATGGAGAGTTTCCCTTTAAGGTATCAGTATTTGAACCAAAGCGTTTCAACGATGGACTAGTCAAGCATCTAAGACCTGCACCAGTTAGAATTCTTCTTTTACATGAAGCTGACACGTCCTGATATAACTGGAATACTGTTCAATGTGGCTCGATACTAACCCGCCCCATATCACCTGAGACATTTCAAAAGAGGTGTTTAAAACTAGCATCTAGTGAACATTGCTAGTTTTAAACACCTCTTTTGAAATGTCTCAGGTCATATGGAGAATAATGCTGGTTCGAAAAGTTCAACAGATTAAAATCCAACATATACTGGACAAAATAAGTTAGGGATATTGGTATTTTTATGATTGATTTTTTATCAGTGTGTCAATGAATAAATAGATCTTTATTCATAATTTCAAAATTTACATAAATCCCTAACTATTTTTGTCCAGTATATTATTACATAGGGTCAGTAATGACTGAACGAATAATTACTAGAGTAAACATAATGGTCCGAAATAATCATGCATTCATGCATAATCATGCATTTAAGTGCCAATATTTCAAAGCTTCCTAGGTTTGAATTTTCTTTTGCTATTCTGCGGCGATGTGGTAGCCTTGTGGTAAAAACGCTCGCTCGTCCGCGTTCGATTCCCATTTCTTGAGTCCCGAGCAGTTGCAGTAATGTTGCCAAAGGCGGCGTAAAAGAATACTCACTATTCTCTTTAATCAAACTGATTCAGCTACATCGGCAACACGGCTACACATTTCCGTTACTCTGACAGGACTCCTATTGGTTTAAAGAGTTTAATAATGAACAAAGCTACCCAGTAACATCCAGGGTTTATTCTGAAAAACATCAGCAAACATGCTGAACTAGAGCAAATATGGAAAGGTTATTGGCGCGACTATATATGTGACGACGGTTTTGCAATGTACATATAGTGTAGTTCGTTTCATAACGATTTTTACCTTATAGTCAATGTTTGCATAGCTCGCCTTTTGTACATATGCCGAAATACAGTTTCGCCTAATCTGATAGTGACATCGCCATGGATACAGTCTAATGGACATCAACTCTAAACATCCGTAACAGAAACTAATGAAATCCAACACATCGACAATAGTAACAATTGGAATCATAAATATCAGCAGCAGCAACTCTCCGAATGTGTCCCATTGAGAAGTTCCTTTACACGTGGTTAAGTCACTGATTCATTTCGCTATCATCATCTTGACGAATTCTGAAAAAGAACACAAATACAGGGTCCACAGTCGAAATAATGTTTTGATATTTTATTAAATTACATACCCCAAACAGTTCTTTGCTATAAATAATAACACATAATCAGCATAATACTCAGATAAAGTTAAAGAATACAGCTTTCTATCTTTATCTGTTCCTTATCTTCTTCGAGAGGTATATTATGGCTAATAAACATTGCAATAATGCACCCAATTCCATACAGTTTTGAAAATATTCTTATACATTTTAGGTGACTGACGTTTTTCTCCCAACGGCAACTATATTGTCAAGATGCCTTCCTTGTTTTCTTGTCCATCACCATCAGTAGGCGCTTCTCTGATGATATCATTCGATTCATTTCATTAAATTTGTCTTTTAAAAATCAGTATATTATCTCTTTCAAATTAAAAAAAAAATGAATATACACTCCTTATCAGCTGTAACCTACCTTCATAATTTACTTGTCCATCACCGTCACGATCAGCTTCCCTGATCATTTCATCTACTTCCTCGTCCGTCAACTTCTCGCCCAAGTTTGTCATGACATGCCTCAACTCAGCTGCACTGATGAAACCGTTGCCATCCTTGTCGAACACTCGGAATGCTTCTCTAATTTCCTCGTCACCATCACTTTCCTTCATCTTCTTTGACATCATGGCAAGGAATTCGGGGAAGTCAATTGTTCCATTACCTAAAATATGAATAAATATGATATGACAATAAATATTGTTTTATGGATGACAACTTCTTTTTCAAATTTTGATGCAACGTTTCCGGGTTTGACGACAAAACCTATAACTAAACCCTATGCCAAAGCGTAGCATCATAGTAAAAAAAAAGTATATATTGTCTTTATTGCTAGTTACCGACTTCTAAAATGCCAATCTAACCTTTCAATAATGATATAACTCTCAGAACAAGGCTTATTGTTCACAGATAAATTTTACATTATTCGAGGTTTCTTAATCTCTGCATTTGCACGACTTATGATATTAACTAAGGGTTATTTGTCCGGACTGAATAACGTCATTCCCTCACAACTGACAGATAGTCTGTTATCCCGAGTTTTTAGGTAATTTTATATTGTACTCTTTGACATTAAGAAAATGAAGAAAAACAAATGAAAAATCAACCCTACAGAGATGATTTACAGGTGCTTCCGAACAGTTCTGTTGACCTCACGTAATCAGTTTGAACAATGCATGACGTCATTTTGTCTCAACAAAGTAACATCGTGACGTCATATGGCTTCAATTGACAAATCAAGGTTTGAGAATCGATAAACTGCACATTGAAAAATAAATATCGGGACGCTAAGCGAGACAATACTCAACACTTATGGATGAAATAGTAAAGTACTTGTTCAACATTACTTGAGAATATGTAACAGAATCAATTTCACTGGTGTTATTACCATATCACCATTGATTTTGCCTTATCTGAAACAGTATGCTGAAACACTACAGCGTTTTTGCCTGCAAGTTAAGCAAGATTTGATTGATAAAATCACTCTGTAGAAAAATCTCCGTGTTTCGATTGTGATATTGTCTTTATTGTACAAGAGAGGAGTCTCCTTTTAGCAGGGATGGGTTATGATGGAAAGGGGTTTGTCGCTTGTGTGTGTGTACGTATTGCCCAAAATTGACTGCCAACATGTACCTGTATATCTTAATGTTATTCTTTGGGTTAAAATACTCCTGATATATTTCGTTTGCTGTGAGATTACATGAACCAGCATTTACAAGGCATTTACTTAATGATTATTTTAATACTATTTTATTTGTTTTTTAGGCTGCATGTAGGCCCGCCGATGCAGAAAATGTGGTAGAAGGTATTGGAACAGTAACTTGTAATAGCCGAATAGGAAGTACAGTCAAACCCCGTTTTGTCGAACTCGTCGGGACCGAGGGAAAAGTTCGACTTATCAGAGTACCACTAGGCTCCCTGTCGTCTCCTTTTTAATACAAAGATGTTTTTGTTTAGTGTAAAAAGTTGTCATCTACTCACAGTCCGCATCCACCTCGCCGATCATGTCTTGTAACTCTGCTTCAGTCGGGTTTTGGCCCAGAGACCTCATGACTGTACCAAGCTCGGTCGTTGTGATACTCCCATCCCCATCCTTGTCGAAAAGACTAAAGGCCTCTTTGAATTCTGCATGATATATGGTGACGTGCGGGAACAATTTTAAATGTCATTTCATATTTTGTTTGAACAAATTTGATATTTATTATTTTTCTTTATACTTTTATATTACCTATATATATTTTGCATTGAAATATATGTAAATCACATAAATCTTAATAAAAACCGCAAGAACATATTCGTATGCAAAAGGAATTGCATAGCATAAACTCTTTTAACATTTATAGAAATTCACTATGTTAAAGGTTAATAAACTATACTATAAAAGTAATATACATATGACATATATCAGCATAAAGTTTATGATATACATGTTCGAAAAACTTTTCATGCATTTCAGTTCTGATTTGTGTCAACTTTTCAAGTATGAAAAGATTCTCACATTCCTCTTTAAAAAGTTACTTTAAACACATTAAACTGTCATGATTGTATTACATCTTAGGTTGTCATTAACATAAATTTCGTATTATGGATATAGGTAACGAAGTCATTTCAGGCGTCGCGATTCGCTTTGAGGAGTTGCCTCCCTTACGTGTGTGCTGGATGATAAAAAATTCAAGTGATCTTGTTAGTGAGTTTCCCTAAGGACCTTCTACAGTTCGGATTTGTCTCTGACATCAAGCTGACTAGTCTTGCTATAAATGAAGTACTGTTCAAATTGGCTTGCAAGTATAACAAAATTCACTCACAATTAGTCAAAGATGACTTACCTGCAATCTGTTCTTCAGTAAGTAAATCCGGGGACTGCTGTAATAATGATGACAATAATTCCATAATTCCAATTTTGTACTTCGTTCATATACAAGGTGCGCTAAGATTATTACACATTATCAATGGATCAGTGTGTATTACAACCCATGCTAGAAGGCTAACAGTCATCTCATCCCACCGGGTACCCACTCACTGCTGGGTAACCAGAGGCAATTTGGAACAAAATCACTTGCCTAAATTGAGACCACATGTGTTACATGTCCTTGTTTTTTGTACAGGACTGAGGTCCTAGAAACTCTACTGCCATACATTGTCACCAATCCAACCGACCAACGCTGCTTAACTGACCAACTGATTTGTGACCTGTGCTCTTTACACATGTCTACTCAGCACCAACTGAATATGCATATTCACAGTGTATGTAATCGGAACCTGAAAATTATCTTATTTATCAAAGTGTCATTTGTCACCACCACGAAAATCCCTCCAATGTCATAACTGAATTAAAACTACAGGGTAAAAGAATGTATTCTCTTGAAAACGTAATATGGCGAAAACAATTACAACCGTTTTCCAAACCTTACACTGCGAACGAAAGGACCAAACCAACTGTGATACCCGTGTGAATAACATCACTATCGGATAACCATGATTGTTTAATTTTTATTGGCTTTTAAGTAAAACAAAACATTAATGTATATTTTCCTATTACCCGACAATTTATGTTATTAGTAAATAAGTCTTTTTTTATTGATCTTAGTTATGTTCTATGTTCAATAAAGTCAGCTGAGCACTTAATGGAACAAATAACAGCAGTTCTCTTACTCGGTTCAAATTCAATGGACTTATTTATTTACTAGTATATTAGGTAACTATGTGACACTTACCATGATGTTTCTGGGCGGTAACTGCACTGGCGAAGCCTCAAGGAACGGAACAAAAATGGCAGTGCGTTTCACCGTGCTCTCAACACGTTTAACAAATTAAAACATGTGTTGAACCTTTCAATAGAAAATAGACTTTCGCTATTCAAGTTGTGCTGGTACAGTCATACAAGTTATTTTAATCCGGTCAATTGACAGTTTGAAACGTTTTTGTCCGTCTTTAAAGTCATGAATGAGAAGATTGTATCGTCGTGGAGTATTGAAATTCTATAACCCAACGACTCACTTGAGATTGCGGAATATGAATTGAAAGTAGCATAGAATGTCTTAAGAATATTCTCCTATTTGCCTATGATTTGCCGCACATTAAAGTGTTCTCATGATTTGATGTGAGAGGAGCGGCAGACTTCCTATCTCGAACTGTCCGTGCATTCTGATTTGCAACGAGTCCACGTCTCTGGACACCACAGGATAATAGGACACAGAGGGTATCTCAATCTACAGCTCAGCTCAGCTTCTTGGTTAATTATAAAATCTTTCGGCTTTAAATTTTCACGCTTACGTAAGGAAAGAGCTTGAATTGGCTAAAGCAAACAATCTCGTTTTATGATCATTCTCAAAATGAAATGAGTCATAAAATCTTTTATAGTTGGATACAGTTGAGAAGTCGGCCCCAAGGAGTGTAAACATTTTTTAGACTGTTTGTAATATGCATACAAACTCTCAATATCAAGATAGTATTCATTTGAGGGTGATCGTGTGTTATGGGTAAAGAGGTATTAACGTTGTTCAGGCTGTTTAATATGCATTTCATTTGTCCATTACAAAAATGTGACTCATATAATCGTGATCAGCAAGAAGGAATGAACTTGTTGTATTCAAGCGTATCTGTTGAATATCTGGTGTATAATTACTGCTATTTATTAAATAGCTGGGCTCTATGTTTTAGCAAACTGTAATTTTAACATATGGTGTAAACGTGCAGTTTACCACACTAAGGCAATTAAACAACAGTGGTGAACGGTAAACTGTGAACTAAGTCTTGCATTCAAGAATATCTGTTAAATATCTTGTGTATAATTACTGTTATTTATTAAAAAGCTTGACTTCATGTTTCAGCAAATTTTATTATTAACATATCAAGTAAACATGCAGTAATAAAGCAATTACATAGCAATGGTGAACAGTGACATATGAACTAAGTCTTGTATTGAAGAATATCTGGTGTAAAATTACTGTTACTTATCAAATAGATGGGCAAATTCTAATGTTAACATATTGAGTAAATATGCAGCTTACCACACTGATGGTTACACAGCAATGGTGAAGAGTGACATATGGACTTGTTGTAGTCAATAGAACCTGTTGAATATCTGGGTGTATAATTTAACATGAACATATGTTACGTAAACGTTAAGATAGTAAAAAATGTACACAGTCATACAACAGATGTGAACAGCAATGTGTTATATTAGACAGTACCTATTTTTGAACATATCTTTGTAAGATTCATTGGAATATTTATGTCTGTAAGAGTTCCTTACTTTACAAATATATTTGTACCTGTCATTTCTAGTACCTGTTGTTCTATGTGATATGCTTCAGTACCTAGTACCTGCTGTTGTATGTGATGGGTCAGTATCTAGTATATGTTGTTCTATTTAATGGGTAAGTATCTAGTATCTGNGAGTCTCCTTTTAGCAGGGATGGGTTATGATGGAAAGGGGTTTGTCGCTTGTGTGTGTGTACGTATTGCCCAAAATTGACTGCCAACATGTACCTGTATATCTTAATGTTATTCTTTGGGTTAAAATACTCCTGATATATTTCGTTTGCTGTGAGATTACATGAACCAGCATTTACAAGGCATTTACTTAATGATTATTTTAATACTATTTTATTTGTTTTTTAGGCTGCATGTAGGCCCGCCGATGCAGAAAATGTGGTAGAAGGTATTGGAACAGTAACTTGTAATAGCCGAATAGGAAGTACAGTCAAACCCCGTTTTGTCGAACTCGTCGGGACCGAGGGAAAAGTTCGACTTATCAGAGTACCACTAGGCTCCCTGTCGTCTCCTTTTTAATACAAAGATGTTTTTGTTTAGTGTAAAAAGTTGTCATCTACTCACAGTCCGCATCCACCTCGCCGATCATGTCTTGTAACTCTGCTTCAGTCGGGTTTTGGCCCAGAGACCTCATGACTGTACCAAGCTCGGTCGTTGTGATACTCCCATCCCCATCCTTGTCGAAAAGACTAAAGGCCTCTTTGAATTCTGCATGATATATGGTGACGTGCGGGAACAATTTTAAATGTCATTTCATATTTTGTTTGAACAAATTTGATATTTATTATTTTTCTTTATACTTTTATATTACCTATATATATTTTGCATTGAAATATATGTAAATCACATAAATCTTAATAAAAACCGCAAGAACATATTCGTATGCAAAAGGAATTGCATAGCATAAACTCTTTTAACATTTATAGAAATTCACTATGTTAAAGGTTAATAAACTATACTATAAAAGTAATATACATATGACATATATCAGCATAAAGTTTATGATATACATGTTCGAAAAACTTTTCATGCATTTCAGTTCTGATTTGTGTCAACTTTTCAAGTATGAAAAGATTCTCACATTCCTCTTTAAAAAGTTACTTTAAACACATTAAACTGTCATGATTGTATTACATCTTAGGTTGTCATTAACATAAATTTCGTATTATGGATATAGGTAACGAAGTCATTTCAGGCGTCGCGATTCGCTTTGAGGAGTTGCCTCCCTTACGTGTGTGCTGGATGATAAAAAATTCAAGTGATCTTGTTAGTGAGTTTCCCTAAGGACCTTCTACAGTTCGGATTTGTCTCTGACATCAAGCTGACTAGTCTTGCTATAAATGAAGTACTGTTCAAATTGGCTTGCAAGTATAACAAAATTCACTCACAATTAGTCAAAGATGACTTACCTGCAATCTGTTCTTCAGTAAGTAAATCCGGGGACTGCTGTAATAATGATGACAATAATTCCATAATTCCAATTTTGTACTTCGTTCATATACAAGGTGCGCTAAGATTATTACACATTATCAATGGATCAGTGTGTATTACAACCCATGCTAGAAGGCTAACAGTCATCTCATCCCACCGGGTACCCACTCACTGCTGGGTAACCAGAGGCAATTTGGAACAAAATCACTTGCCTAAATTGAGACCACATGTGTTACATGTCCTTGTTTTTTGTACAGGACTGAGGTCCTAGAAACTCTACTGCCATACATTGTCACCAATCCAACCGACCAACGCTGCTTAACTGACCAACTGATTTGTGACCTGTGCTCTTTACACATGTCTACTCAGCACCAACTGAATATGCATATTCACAGTGTATGTAATCGGAACCTGAAAATTATCTTATTTATCAAAGTGTCATTTGTCACCACCACGAAAATCCCTCCAATGTCATAACTGAATTAAAACTACAGGGTAAAAGAATGTATTCTCTTGAAAACGTAATATGGCGAAAACAATTACAACCGTTTTCCAAACCTTACACTGCGAACGAAAGGACCAAACCAACTGTGATACCCGTGTGAATAACATCACTATCGGATAACCATGATTGTTTAATTTTTATTGGCTTTTAAGTAAAACAAAACATTAATGTATATTTTCCTATTACCCGACAATTTATGTTATTAGTAAATAAGTCTTTTTTTATTGATCTTAGTTATGTTCTATGTTCAATAAAGTCAGCTGAGCACTTAATGGAACAAATAACAGCAGTTCTCTTACTCGGTTCAAATTCAATGGACTTATTTATTTACTAGTATATTAGGTAACTATGTGACACTTACCATGATGTTTCTGGGCGGTAACTGCACTGGCGAAGCCTCAAGGAACGGAACAAAAATGGCAGTGCGTTTCACCGTGCTCTCAACACGTTTAACAAATTAAAACATGTGTTGAACCTTTCAATAGAAAATAGACTTTCGCTATTCAAGTTGTGCTGGTACAGTCATACAAGTTATTTTAATCCGGTCAATTGACAGTTTGAAACGTTTTTGTCCGTCTTTAAAGTCATGAATGAGAAGATTGTATCGTCGTGGAGTATTGAAATTCTATAACCCAACGACTCACTTGAGATTGCGGAATATGAATTGAAAGTAGCATAGAATGTCTTAAGAATATTCTCCTATTTGCCTATGATTTGCCGCACATTAAAGTGTTCTCATGATTTGATGTGAGAGGAGCGGCAGACTTCCTATCTCGAACTGTCCGTGCATTCTGATTTGCAACGAGTCCACGTCTCTGGACACCACAGGATAATAGGACACAGAGGGTATCTCAATCTACAGCTCAGCTCAGCTTCTTGGTTAATTATAAAATCTTTCGGCTTTAAATTTTCACGCTTACGTAAGGAAAGAGCTTGAATTGGCTAAAGCAAACAATCTCGTTTTATGATCATTCTCAAAATGAAATGAGTCATAAAATCTTTTATAGTTGGATACAGTTGAGAAGTCGGCCCCAAGGAGTGTAAACATTTTTTAGACTGTTTGTAATATGCATACAAACTCTCAATATCAAGATAGTATTCATTTGAGGGTGATCGTGTGTTATGGGTAAAGAGGTATTAACGTTGTTCAGGCTGTTTAATATGCATTTCATTTGTCCATTACAAAAATGTGACTCATATAATCGTGATCAGCAAGAAGGAATGAACTTGTTGTATTCAAGCGTATCTGTTGAATATCTGGTGTATAATTACTGCTATTTATTAAATAGCTGGGCTCTATGTTTTAGCAAACTGTAATTTTAACATATGGTGTAAACGTGCAGTTTACCACACTAAGGCAATTAAACAACAGTGGTGAACGGTAAACTGTGAACTAAGTCTTGCATTCAAGAATATCTGTTAAATATCTTGTGTATAATTACTGTTATTTATTAAAAAGCTTGACTTCATGTTTCAGCAAATTTTATTATTAACATATCAAGTAAACATGCAGTAATAAAGCAATTACATAGCAATGGTGAACAGTGACATATGAACTAAGTCTTGTATTGAAGAATATCTGGTGTAAAATTACTGTTACTTATCAAATAGATGGGCAAATTCTAATGTTAACATATTGAGTAAATATGCAGCTTACCACACTGATGGTTACACAGCAATGGTGAAGAGTGACATATGGACTTGTTGTAGTCAATAGAACCTGTTGAATATCTGGGTGTATAATTTAACATGAACATATGTTACGTAAACGTTAAGATAGTAAAAAATGTACACAGTCATACAACAGATGTGAACAGCAATGTGTTATATTAGACAGTACCTATTTTTGAACATATCTTTGTAAGATTCATTGGAATATTTATGTCTGTAAGAGTTCCTTACTTTACAAATATATTTGTACCTGTCATTTCTAGTACCTGTTGTTCTATGTGATATGCTTCAGTACCTAGTACCTGCTGTTGTATGTGATGGGTCAGTATCTAGTATATGTTGTTCTATTTAATGGGTAAGTATCTAGTATCTGTTGTTCTATGTGATGGGTCAGTATCTAGTATATGTTGTTCTATTTAATGGGTAAGTATCTAGTATCTGTTGTTCTATGTGATGGGTCAGTATCTAGTATCTGTTGTTCTACGTGATGGGTCAGTATCTAGTATATGTTGTTTTATGTGATTGGTCAGTATCTAGTATATGTTGTTCTATTAAATGGGTAAGTATCTAGTATATGTTGTTCAATGTGATTGGTCAGTATCTAGTATATGTTGTTCTATGTGATTGGTCATTATCTAGTATCTGTTCTATGTGACTGGTCAGTATCTACTATCAGTTGTGTGTGATGGGTCAGAATCTTGGTTATGTTCTTTTATATGACGGGTCAGTATCTACTATCTGTTGTTCTATGTGATGGGCCAGTATTTAGTATCTGTTGTTCCATTTGACGGGTCAGTATCTACTATCTGTTGTTCTATGTGACGGGCCAGTATCTAGTATATGTTGTTCTATGTGATGGGTCAGTATCTACTATCTGTTGTTCTATGTGAACGGTCAGTATCTACTATCTATTGTTATATGTGATGGGTCAGTATCTACTATCTGTTGTTCTATGTGACGGGCCAGTATCTAGTATCTGTTGTTCCATGTGACGGGTCAGCATGTAGTATCTGTTGTTCTATGTGATGGGTCAGTATCTAGTATATGTTCTATGTGATGGGTCTTTATCTAGTATCTGTTGTTCTGTATGATGTGTCAATATCTAGTATCAGTTGTGTGTGATGGGTCAGTATCTACTATCTGTTGTTCTATGTGATGGGTCAGTATCTACTATCTGTTGTTCTATGTGATGGGTCAGTATCTAGTATATGTTGTTCTATGTGATGGGTCAGTATCTAGTATCTGTTGTTCTATGTGATTGGTCAGTATCTAGTATATGTTGTTCTATGTGACGGGTCAGTATCTACTATCTGTTGTTCTATATGACGGGTCAGTATCCGTTGTGTGTGATGGGTCAGTATCTAGTATATGTTCTATGTGATGGGTCAGTATCTAGTATATGTTGTTCTATGTGACGTGTCAGTATCTAGTATCTGTTGTTCTATGTGGTGGGTCAGTATCTAGTATCTGTTGTTCTGTGCAATTGGTCAGTATCTAGTATCTGTTGTTCCATATGACGGGTCAGTATTTAGCACCTGTTGTTCGTGCAATGGGTCAGTATCTAGTATATGTTGTTCTATGTGACGGGCCAGCATCTAGTATCTGTTGTTCTATGTCAACAGTCAGTATCTACTATCTGTTGTTTTATATGACGGGCCAGTATCTACTATCTGTTGTTCTATGTGACAGGCCAGTATCTAGTATCTGTTGTTCTATGTGACAGGCCAGTATCTAGTATCTGTTGTTCTATGTGACGGGCCAGTATCTAGTATCTGTTGTTCCATGTGACGGGCCAGTATCTACTATCTGTTGTTCCATGTGACGGGCCAGTATCAAGTATGTGTTGTTCTATGTGATGGGTCAGTTTCTAGTATCTGTAGTTCTATGTGACGGGCCAGTATCTAGTATCTGTTGTTCCATGTGACGGGCCAGTATCTAGTATATGTTGTTCTATGTGATCGGTCAGTATCTAGTATCTGTTGTTCTATGTGGTGGGTCAGTATCTAGTATCTGTTCTATGTGACGTGTCAGTAGCTAGTATCTGTTGTTCTGTGCAATGGGTCTGTATATACTGTGAATCCGACATGTTTAATGGCCGCTAAAAAGTGAAACTGTTTTACACTGAGGAATTTCAACATCAGATCGTCTTTCAGAGTTTTATGTATATATTGGACAGTAAGTGATAACATGGGGAAACATGGTACCTGCTTTAGCTGTAACACGATCAGAATCTTAGGCTACTGCCCGCAGAGATACTGATGTGACAAATTCTGACACAGAAGAACTTCCCATAAGGCACCTAAACGTATCGGTATTTAATCTTTCGTATACATATTGCGATGTTAAATCCATGTACTTACTTGTGTGATTAGATGTAATTGTATAAATGCATTTGGGAAGATTTGGGGCTTTCTTCATTTTCTGTGTGGGTTTTGTGAGCAGAGGTTGCTTTTATTTATGCATCACGGCACGTGCACACACACACACAGAGGGGGAGAGAGAGAGAGAGAGGTGTGGGTGTGTGTGGGGGGTTCTATAACCAGCATCAATCGGGGCTGTCCTTCAAAGGGCCACACGCCTGTGTGACACGTTAATTCCAACTTTCTCAATGGGTGGCTCTATTTCACTTAATCGTGTTTATAAAAAATAAGTAACAAGTATTTGAAATCATATAACTTGTTTATTGAAATACATGCACTTGAGTATAGGACGGCGTGATTGACAAGAAGAAAATACTCTTCTAAACTTCGTTAGCACCCATTTACATTCACGAGAAAAATGTCCAGGTCCACAGAATAAATCCTTTCGTTTGGAATATCAGGAGCATCAAGCGGCCTCTCTGAATCACTTTGCCATCATTACCTTCACGAATTCTGAAAAAACAATACCCTTATGTATCTAATTCTCCGTATTCAAAATTGTTATCCACTGAAAATGATATCTAGTAAAAACACATAATACTACATACACCTTCTTCTTGTAAATATTTTGAAAGTTGTGTTTTATCACCTTATCACTATTATTATTATTATATGTTTTACAGGGCCTAGTCGAACCCACCAAGAACTTTATATACCATTATTGCTGGTCTCATTCCTGTTATTATGATGTTGAGAAACACGTACCTTCATAGTTTATTTTCCCATCCCCGCTTTGATCTGCTGTCTTCATCATCTCCTCAGCCTCCTCCTCTGACAACGTCTCGCCCAGGCTTGTCATGACATGCCTCAATTCAGCTGTACTGATGAAGCCATTACCGTCTTTGTCGAACACTCGGAAAGCTTCATAGAGTTCTTCTTTTGGGTTCTCCTCTTTCATCCTCTTTGACATCATGTTTAGAAACTCAGGAAACTCGAGTGTTCCATTCTCTTGGGATAGAGAAAATCAGCACATATAAAATCTTTTTATGGATTAAAAAGTTATCGATAAGAGTCGCACAATCCATTGGCGACAACAATGCAACAAACGTTCATGGAACGTTTTGATATCCGGTGTCAAACGTTTAGTATATATGAGTTTACGTTTCCATTCATGCCATTTCATGGCTGTTGTGCCATTTCCAAACAATGGAATCTCTTTAAGGAACATAACTGAGCCAGATAACTGGTGTTGATGTTCCATATTTGATGGAATTGGACTTGTTAGGAGAGATAAACGGATATGAATTCTCTGAGACATACACGTTCCTTTTGTCAGAGTCGAGGTATTCACATTATGAATACACGTCAAGGGTTATCTTGGAATCAAAGAAACTAGTATCTTACCATTTTCGTCAAGTTCAGTGATCATTTCTTGCAATTCCGCTTCGGTTGGATTCTGTCCTAAAGATCTAATGACGCATGCTAATTCCTTCGTTGTAATCATTCCATCCCCGTCCTTGTCGAAAAGGCCAAAGGCCTCTTGCATTTCTGAAATGGTGAAACAGATAGATGAACAGACAGACAGAAGCTCCTCACACTGAGATTGAGAAGCTACAAAGTGTTTTTATGAAAATTCTGGGAGAGGTGGTGAAACCGGTAGGACATGATATGCTTACCTTTCCTGCAAATGCACCATCCGTGATCCATGCATGTAATTTTTACCAATATTTCCACTTGTACGCCGGATGGAATCTCTTAGAACTGGACTCATTAATTATTGGCGTTTCATATTTACATAACCCTCAATGGATTATTATGATGTGTCATATCAGAGTGATTATATTTGCATAAATAACACACAGTTCCAACAATTCATGTCACATGTCATCTGTATACATTCCATGGCTGCTATATAAACCGATAAAATAATATGCTACATCACCTGCAATTTGTTCCTGTGTCAAGACGTCAGCCTGAAAATAAGTAAAACTTTAAACATTCAGAATTAACCAAAACGTGAAATTCTTCGACTATTCATATTGGTTTCCCATGCAACTAGACGATGGATTATACATGTCAATGGTACTTCATTTTATCGTAACGTTCAACTATTGTATTATTGTTAACATAACCATACACTCGTATGAACTACTAATTTGTCTTTGAATCGTCTTGAAAGCCATTTATTTTGTAATTACGAATTTGTTCCTAAAACTTGTTTAATTCAAGTTACTACAATTAACATTGGATCACAAAACAAGGTGAACCTTTATATAACAATCTCGACTTACCATGGTGTCTGCAGGAGTGTCTTGTACAGATGTCGTCTCAAGAATACCCCATCAAAATGCCCACCTGTCGCACAGGTATATTGGTATATTCAACACTTATAACGTCATTATAAGCATATGAAGGGACAATAGACAGCATGCAATTCATATGGTAAAACTAGTTATGCCAGACTGACAGTCACATGAGACATCTTTTGTGAACACTTTGCAGGTTGAATTTGTAAAGGTGTTGAAGATCGTGATTGTATGCTTTAAGTGAAGTGTTACAGCAAAGTTTTCTTTTATGTGTTTTGAATTATTTGAACAGGTAGTGCTTACATTCAGTATGTTAGACAGTGAATGTGATATATGTTTTGTGTTCTGTGCGTCTATTACGAGTAAGGTATAATATGTTGAACTAATAGTAATACGTACAATTATTGAAAACGTGTGAAACTAGTGTGAACCTGTCTAAACATTTATCATCAGTGGTTATGGTATGAGACGATACACAATGTTGTCGATGAAATCTTGGAGACACTGTAGAATTCGTATCTGAACCAGGATTTGTGGCGAACGTCGTAACT